>LUCW03001703.1:0-55000 GCA_001586965.3 Sphaeroforma sirkka
AAAACACAATATTAAATATGTACTAATCAAATTTGCTTTTCAGCAATTGTTTGCGGTTACTCTGTTTGTTCTTTTGATGGCCTTTCTCTGGAATCTGGATTAGGTCACGACTCACAACTCAAGTCACGCCTCACGAGCAGAAATCAAGTTCTCGTTTGCAGCGGAAATCGTGTATTTAAAAAAATTAGCAGAGACCCACATTCAGGGCCAAGACCGGCTGACCGCATGACGCCAATGCAATTTTCTGCCTGGTGTTCCTGGTTCCCCGAAGTGATCAGTGATCTGGAGTTCTGGACTCACGATTCTAATTTCTGGAATCTGGAATTCTGGATCCAGGATCCTGACAGAACTGATCAATAACAAAAAAATCAGTGATTACTCTGTTTATGAGTTTAAACTCTGGGAGTGTGCAGAGAAAGAAACAAAAGCTACTTTTTAACTTGGGAAGTTGGAACCGCCTAAACAAATTTTAGATATAAAAAGTAAAAACATTACCTTCTTTATATACCAGAAGGCTAACTAATAAATATGGCCCGAAGTATTTACTTTAAAAAAAACATATTAATGGAATGTGTGGGGGGGGGGCGGTTTGTTTATTTCTATTTATATAAGAAAGATCCCTCTGGCAATTCATATTGTGTTTTGGTTTATTTTTGTTAAGAAAAACATTTATTTACACATATTGTACATAGCAAAAAAAAATCGTAAATAGACGGAAGACTATATTTAGTCATCTTTATTTATTCAGAATTAGTCCATACGCTGTAGGGCATCTTGGAAAAGGAGCAAAGAAAAACAATGAAAACTATTTTGCTTGTTTTAATTCTAACAAAAAACAAAAAAACACACTCCAGGGTCCAGACCTACACTCCAGAGTACGAACTCCCTGCCGTTCCCAGTTTTTCTAATACCGATACGACTGCTTCACATATGGTTATTTACAATTCACTAATGAAGTCATTGAAGTGCAGTATATTTAGTATGTTGTATCTTTGAAATGGAGATGAAAGTAGTAATTAAAGCCTTCTCAGGGGTTCTACAGATGAAGGACATCATCAGCATGTGTATTGTGGACGACAGGATGAGAGTCATTTCTCTCATTTTAGACTATTTTAGCTTTCAAACGTGATATCAGCTGGAGGGTTCAATTTGAGAATGAATAGAGTATATAAGTCATACCCGTCAACTATTGTATCACATACGCAACAAAGACTAAAACAAAAACAAAAACAAAATGGCATCGTTCTCCCAAGCACGTACTCTAATCCCGAGCCATACCCACTAATCGTCCCCGTGAGTTGTACTGTTGGATTCGCCGTCTTCACTGTCGTTCGCAACCTACCATTTGATCGTGAGCACAGCAGGCTACTGACGGCTCCTGTACCGACGCTGGGAGGATACTCAGCCAATGACACAATTGCCGGCAATTCGAGATGATATCTGCCGGATTCCTTGCTCTACAATATGGACTCGTTCTATGCGTAACTGAGTTGAAATTCGCTTTTAAACGGAAAAAAATGCACACATACCATTTTATATTATTTAAATGCCTCGGAATATCATATATACGTACACAATTTATAACAATGGGTCACGAATAATTCGAGCACGAATAAAATTATAGTGTTATGTTGGCGCAATATGTAAAAATATTAGTCAATAACAACCCAAATTCAGGTGGAACCTGTGATGACAAAATACCATTGCAAGTGTAAGTTCTGATGAAACACAAAGAAATCAAAAGTATGTCAAATTTGACGTATTTCCGCCAGTGTACACACAGTTAATTGTGAGAGAATCGCCAACCAATTCCAGCAAAGAGATATTTATAGTATGTTTCCTCCGGCAAATCTCCAAAAAGGTTCGAATTTGATACCCACTAGTTTACCCTTCATAATTATGAAATGTTCCAATATATAAATCTGCGGTACCAACTTGATTGAGTAAATATATTCTTTGATTCTAAGCATAGACTAGCTACGTGGAAACTCGCTTTGAGAATAGTCGCGATTTCACCCAACGGCTAGCAGAAATATTTATAGAAGTAGTAGTTTGGAAAAGTCGACTTCGGCAACATGTAGATGATTTCGTCTATTTCACCCACAGAAAAATGAAGAGACCATATATGATCGTGGGATGTATTCTTTTCTAGACTATCCAGACTGACCAGCTAGGTCATCAAGTACAGAAACCAGCATTGTTAAAAGCGGTCCGAGGCATTCAGTGGTGACAATTGCTAGAGGATCTTTGGTCTTCTCTTTTATCAGTTCGCATAATAGCTTTTGACGTGGCTGGGTGAGACCCTAAAACATATAGGTATACAGAAGACCCTCTGGGATTATAATATTGTATTATGAAGCCTCAGTGGAGCGAGAATATCAGTCTGTCGCGTCATCCAGAGTTTCATGATCACACACAACCCCAAAACAAATTTGTGTACATATAATGTTTTTCAACGAATCTATCGCACGGTTAAACTCACATATTGCTTTTCAACGATACTATCGCCAACTTTGATTTCGATGTTGCTACACTTGATATTGAACGGAGATTCCGGCATTTCGGCATATTATAGGTGGGCAATCGAAGTACTATCATCAAACTTAATTTAATAGCTGCGTACACAACTGTGCATCTCTAGCAGCTGAATGCGCGCTCGGCAACGATTTCCAAGCGCGGCTTTGTACATCATCAAAGTTCCAGACTTCGTTAACTGGGTATTGGGGAATGAACTTTGTGCAGGTAGATTGTAATCAAATGAAGTCAAAAGCAATTTAAATAAAGGGTCAGAATGTAAAATTTGGGTTCGTTGCACTGCTTCTGATTCTTAAAGCAAATCTGAGCAAAAGGCAGCTCCCAATACGATCAAATGGAGAGTTCACCATTGAACACATCAAAGACCCTTTTGCCAGACACGGCATAGGCCTTTCGTCACAACTGTAGTCCCCCGTGAAAGTTGCTAGGTGTGCTTGCGATAATATTGCTGATCATACAATGAATAGTTCGAGCTCTGTGATTTACAATCCGCACTTGTGCATACTGTCCCTTACGAAATGCAATCTTTTCTGAATGACTAGAATTGTTCTACGCTACCCTGTTGTGTATCGGTCAACCACTATCCTTCATATAAATAGGCGGTCAACCACTGTCCTTTTAAAGAGGTCAACCACTTTTTTTAACAGGCCAATCACTATCCTTTCATGATAAGCGGTCAAGCATATCCTTTAGGGAGTCAACCACATGTTTTAACAACAGGCCAATCACTATTATTTTAGATTGAGCCGTCAACCACTATCCTTTAAGATAATGTCTTTTTCTGCAGCTCGCCATATACATTGTTCTTCTGGTCCCTGTAATCATGCACCGCTCCTTTTCCCAGAGATGCAATGTTTTAATACGGCCATTGTCTTTTGTTTTACTACGCCGCACTAATACTTCCAGAATATATGTTTTCATCTGGGCCCTGTAATGCCGCGTCCGCTCCTTTCCCGTGTATGAAGCTCATACAAAGCCATTATCTACTGCTATAGTGCGTCTGCAATCCAGCCCAACATGACTGTGCATGGTAGGCCATAACGGTATAGTCTGGGATGATTTGCTTTCTCCTGTCCAAGGTACGTAGACATGGCTAACCGGCAGATCATGTTATTGCAAGATCTCTTACAGTCCGTCGGAAGCAAGACTACTCTGTATGCGTGCCAGAGATCACATTTTTAAGGCTGTTCTCAACTCTCTTATAGAACCCTTCTCAAACAACACTCCCAAGATACTCTATCGCCCCTTTGAAGGGTCCGCTTACCACCCGAGTTCAAGAAGTACTGTACAGTATATCTCTCCTCCGACTCTGCGTCGTGTAGGCCTTTTAGGGTTTAGGGTTTAACCGGCTCATATAACTGCATGCTCCTATCGTCTTCCACCATATCCAGCACACTCTTATGCGTACTAGCAATACAACCACACCTACACCCCCTTCATCTTGGGTCTTTTGGGAACGCTAGCCCCATTCTCAGAGGGCCGTTGGTTGCGTTTGCCCCGCCGTGTGGCTATCACATCATCAGCCGCCGCCGCTGAATGAGTCGCATCCACACCCTCCACAGCTGCGCGTTGCCTGCCAGACCCATCTCCTCGCTTACCGTCCGGCTTAGGCTCTCCTATACTTGGGTTGCTGTCTGGTAGGCCCCGTGTCCCATGTGCACTGCGTGTATCGACCTGGATGAGTTCTGCACTGTGCCTCTCCCCACTGCCGTCACCCCCATCCCACTCATTGCCTGCACTATCTCTGCCACTTATTTCTACCCTGCTATTGCTACCGGGTTGTCGTTCGTCATGTGTTTCTCGTGTGTGTGTGCGAGACTTGTCATTGCGCGGATGCGAGCTGCTGTCACGTGGACTGATGTCGGCAGATCGATCCCAAGTCTTTACTCGATAATTGTCCAGTACGGGAAGATTCGGAGCCTCCAGTAGGTAGTGGAACATGTACTCTGGCCGCAGGCATTCGACACCACACTGTTGATACCGAGAGACATCCATATCTGTGTCGTACTACGATGCACCAACAGACAAGATATTCATTATTAAAGATGTGCATTTTTAATACCGTCAGAGACATACAATTGAAGCGACCGCTTTCATGATATTGTGCATATGATTGGAAGTAGCCTCTCTACAGCTCACTACAGATTCAATTGCTTGTATACACGTGAACACGCTTTTAATTATAGTTACATGAATCTACAGGGGTTACAACGAACTAGCTTGACTCTTATGTGTAGACGGAATGTTCTATGTTACATTTATATAGTATAAAAACACCTGGGTACATATAAACTCACCTTCTCGTCCACAAACAAATAGCGGGCTCGTTTGAGGCTATCGTCCGTGTATGGTGGAGTGTCTTCAATGACCTCACCACCACCCGCAGCCGTCATGCGCCTCAGCACACTGTCCTTATTGGTGCGCAATAATACCTGCCAGGGTTTCATTGGCGGATATTAATAGATTAGAGCAATACGGTACCCGGTATTGTGACGACAGGAGGTGTAGTACAAGAACTAAGTGAAGTTCTGTACGAAACAGAATCGCTCAGCAGTCGCATTGGTTAAATTCTACAAACCATCAGCAAATATACTCGTATAGATACAACAATATCTTAGAATCACCTACTAAAACATATCATATAATCATATATATCTTAACCGACACACTTGAACGCTCACATCAAACGCACCTTCCACCCAACAAAAGCGCCAACAGGCAGTCCATTGTAGCGTTGCTTCTGTATGGCCACTCGCCAGTGCGCATAGGACTTTGCCAAGTTCCACTGCTCATCACTCAGCGAATTCTTTGTACTGCTGTCAAGGTTGTGCCAAAGGGGATAGGGTTAGACCACGTGGGATATAAGGGTGTGCCAATGGGGATAGGATAAGACCACGTGGGATATATAGGTGTGCCAGGGGGGACGGGATAAGACCATGTGAGATATAATGGTGTACTAAAGGGGATGGGATAAGACCGCGTGAGATATATGAATACAAAGTATGCAACTGGACGATCCAGATATCAGCAGCTGTCTCTCGGCGTGTCGGTGGTAGTAGTGCTGTGCTAGTATGTGCAAAAGGAGTCTAAAAGGACTACAGGAGTAGAGCTCGAAAGAGCATGTATAGGGCCTAATTAGGCGCTGTTGTGTTTTGTTGATTGTACTACTGTCAAATGTGTACATGAGTCGGATCAGGTTCTCGTCAGACCGCTGTGATAGTGTGTTCGACTGGGGATGTAATCGAGCTCCAAGTTGCGTATAACCCTTACCTTTTCGAGTTTCAGTTGTGCATGAAAGAGTATGGCCACGAATAGGTATTAACATGTAAATAGACCCAGACTATCCCGAGACACTAGCAGATACCTACATCCAGGTTACCCGATGTCACCGACCGGTCGACCCGGACTATCCCGAGAGACTAGCAGATATCTACACCCAAATGATTCAAAGTCACACCTACCGGTTATGCTCAGACCAAATGAACGGCAGTTCGTCCACCATGCGTTGTTGTTGGAAACACTGGATGATGTAGCCCATTCGAAGCACCCAGATGCCAGCAGCACAGGCTGCGCATGAGTGTATATATGCGTTTGTGTGTATTATGTCCCAAAACACGTTTTAATGAGAAAGATGACCGTATGCAGATATATATGCATATATATATATATATATATATATATATATATATATATATATATATATATATATATATATATATGCGTACAGGAAGGTACGTATATGTCAGGCTGGAAAAGTATATCGCATTCATGATGAATATATGAACGTGTCATATATATATATACACACACACACACATATATATGTATATATATATAGACACACACACACACACACATACATATATACATATATATACATATATATATATATATATATATATATATATATATAATATATATACTAACAGTACATGGTAACCTACCCGCAAGGAACTTCTCACTCCCACTGGGTGTCTTGACGACCAAGTGCGTGCACGAGGGTTCGTAGATTTCGCCCTGGATCACCTTAATGCCCAATGGCTCGAGAATGTTGATCAACTTGTTCTTCTCGTCCGTTGAGAAAGCACTGGCGCAAAAAGAGTATGAGAGGGAGAGAGAGCAAGCACAATGTCAACCGTCTACCACCAACAAAGATAACTACGTAGATGGATGTATAGTGCACACCATGCACCAAGAAGTGCGATAGACTAAAGAAACGATTGCAGACACAAAGTATTCATCGTTGCAATTTGCGCTTCGAAGCTAGCGCCAAATCTAACCCATTTATCTCTAGGAACGTGAAATAATTCGCAGATTCACAATGGATCATAAAGACTTATTTTAGGGTTCTGCGATTTTAGTGTTTAGCGTTTTTAGGGTCTAGTCATGCATGGAAAGCAGTACTCACACACATCCCGATTAAACAATCCGCCCAAACCTAGACTACGGATACCTACAACACAACATAATCTACATATACCTCAAATGGAAGCGCGCATTCGCTTTCCGGCGGTCATCTTTCAGCCGATTCATCTTTTCGCGTCCAGCAATATCGTCATACACCACATCACCGGACTGTATAAACACGCAGAGTCCTTTGCATTTAATAATACGGATTGGATTGCGAGACAAAGGGTTATAGTTTACGTACAACCACCACATCGGACGGTATGAATACGTTTTGCAGTTCACGTACAAGTCCTGTCCAACATGACTTTGTGACCACGCATTGCAGCCTACAGATAATCCGCACACAAAGCTTTGCCCGGGTATACAAACGCTCTCATTTATAGTCTAGGTATAGTTGTTCACATTGGTATGTTCGTGTTTTCTTGAACAAACATGGGGATGCGTGGCAGTGCGTAGGTGGACGTAGAACATTCAGCAATTTTCGGACCGATTCTCTATAAATGCACACGTACACATACACATATATACACTTAGACATACGTATACACACACCACACACACGCACACATACACTAAACTTTAGAACACACACATATACACATACACATACACATATACATATACATTCACATACAGATACACATACACAGACACATACAGATACAGATACACATACACATACAAAAAACACAAAAAGACACAAAAAAAATACACGTACCCAAACGTCATCTAAATCGGAACTCGCCAATGCGATGTCCTCAGCATCAGTCGTGAATGATATCTCTACTGTGGCACACCGAATGCATATGCATACAACCAGCGACTGACGATAAACACTACACAAACACACACGCGCATGGTTCGACTCAAATCCCATTCACAACACGGCCACTCACACACACATACGTCGCCCAGCTCGGAGTGCCCCAACAGGCTATCCTCAGCGTCAGGCGTGTACGGCGTTACACCCGTGCTTGACGCCCTAACCAATTGACCACTGCCATTGGTTTCCGTGTCGTGAGTATTTCTGGTGGTGGTGTGGGGGGGTGGTACCTTTCGTGACGATGATGTCTTGCGCTTTTTGTGCGTTGGCAGGCGTTTGAACATCTCTCCGATCTTCTGCGAGAGCGTCACATCGACAGTCGACGCTCCGTCTGCTGGTGTGGGTAGGGAAGAGGGCAGTCTAATTTTAGAATTGGGTTTATTCACAGATATCAAAGATGATATATATATATATATATGTATATGTATGTGCGGTATTGCGCTTCGTGTGTGTCGGTAGTCATTGGAAGGATCCTTCTATCGCCTGCGCAAATTCACATAGACGGTCTTAGACATGTAGGTAGAGAATAGAGCAGACTATCTAAAGCACAGGCTTTCTTTCGAGTTACGGTTGACCGTCTCATTATGATTCAGAAGCGCATGCACGTACAGATATCCCTGTATAATTCTCCTGTCCGACCGACGATAACAGCTTCCCCTTATAAACGCTGATTTTATATTAAAAAAATTGGTCGACCACATAACGATATATACGCACGCATCGGCGACACCGTGCTCCTACCATATAAAATGCACACAGAAAACAAACGTATCTCATACACAAACGCACGCAAAGAAAAGTCACATGTACATACCACACACGTACACGACCACACATTTACAATACCACACATGGTCATAAACACACATACCCACTAACGCACATGTATAACAAAACACATGTACACTACCACACATTTACAATTCCACACATGACCACAAACACACATACACACTAACGCACATGTATAACAAAACACATGTGCGCTACCGCACATTTACAATGCCCACACATACTCACAAACACACATACACACTAACGCACGCGTGTAAACAAAAACACATGTACACTACCACACATTTATAATACCACACATGGTCAAAAACACACATACCCACTAACGCACATGTATAACAAAACACATGTACACTACCAATACCACACGTACTCACAAAAACACATACACACTAACGCACATGTATAACAAAACATATGTACACTACCACACATTTACAATACCACAGATAGTCACAAACACACATACACACTATCGAACAAGTATAACAAAACACAAGTACACCAACACATATGGCCACGACCACACATGAAATACCCTACACATACACAGTACCATACATATACAATACCACATATTGACACTAACATACATGTATATCAACACACATGTACCATCGGTGGCCATCTCCTGACTCGTGGGTGAATGTGCTCTCGAGTTCACAGCTGTGGTGTTTGCGGACGACGATGCTTTGAACGACCCTTTCGAAGGCCCTTTAAAAGACCCCTTACTAGACCCCATGCTAGACCGATCCATATGCGATATACCCTGGAGAGAGTCTTTTGCAGACCCATTATTAGCTCCAGCCACAACCGCCCCCGATGTGGTCTTTGTATTGGCTGACACGTTGTTCCATGGTCGCGGATTGTGTATACTCGCGGTCACTCTGCTACCGCTACCAAACCCAACACTCCTGGTTAATTGTCCATTACAAGCAAGCAGATACCTCGAGACATCCAGTCTCGTTCGCTGTTCATAGCACGCTGAAAGCCACTCACCCTGCACTACCAGCGCCAACGCCTCCTTTCCAATGCGCACAGCTTCACGGACACACGCACCTGTGTTATCGAGAGCAAGGATATGGGTGGGCTTGGTTGATCCCGGGTCTATTTTACCTGTGATTTCATTGGCTGCGGCTGCTGATCTATTTATGTAACTACTCCGTGCGGCGGGGGCTTCATTCGGATCCGGGTCTCGGGGTGGCGCGTAGTTGTAGACGCATTTGGCGCCCATTCTCTCTGCCAGATCATACCATCTAGCCGTGGTGTCCGTTGCATGCACAGTTGTGCAGGTAGTCTTGTTTGTATCTACTTCCCTGTGTGTGCCGGGTGAGTTAGTGCCTGTTGGCCTGGGCATCACTGTGTGGTTTTCGTCCCTGTGTGGGTGGGTCGGGATGCCAGTGACCACGTGCACCACCACCCCCGCCAGCACACTGTCGCGCGAGTGCTCATCGACATCGTACGCATAGGCATTCGTATCTGTGGCATTTACCGTGGCTCTACCTACCCACCTGCCCGCACTGCGCCTGGGGTCGAGTCCTTTGACCAGGTCGCTACCCAGTTCATCCCAATCCCCATCATCCACCCCACCCTTCCCCTTACCCCCGGCCTTGTTACTAGGCACATGCTTCGCATCTGTCTCCTCATCCAGGCTTATACGGGTACGCTTCCTGTGAGCGCTCGTTTCCATACTCCGTCGGGTCTGTCGGCGGGTTCTGACGGGATGGACCTGTTGTGTGTTGTGTGTGTGTGTGCTGCTTGCGATCTGCCTATGTGGTGTGGTGTTGAGAGTCTTGTCGCCTACGCTGCCAATACCTGTGCCAATACTCTATACATTCGAGAGAAGAAGTATTACAAAAGTCAGTGCTTCATAAATGTAAAGAATGAAATTTTATACAAGCGTTAATAGATATGTTGAAAAGTATAGTCAATGAGTGATGTTGTGTGTTTACATGCATGTGTTGACAAATACTTGTCCTTACGTTGTTGTGCCGATATATACACTCATATATATATGCATGTATATATATATACATATATATGTCTACATATATATTCATATATATATATATATATATATATATATATATATATATATATATATATATATATATATATATATATATATATATATATATATATATATATACATAGCAATGAAACACGCGAATTTATTACGTGAGTGGACTTGTCTGAGTGTATATGGCAGCACTTTGTGTCCCGTTAAAACGCCGTGTTCCTCTGATATGCTGGCCTAATGCTTGTGATAGGAACCGTACATGTTCAGTTAATTCCAGTAAGAGCACCGTGTAGTATATCTCCTGCGGTAGTCTGACAGAAAACTTTAGTATGAATTCCGCATTGCCTCTGAGTCTGAGTCACCAGATGACGATTGTTCATTAACCATATCTGATGTTTGTAAGAGTACATAGGGTAGGCCTCCACAATCTACTACAATATAGTTCAGTCGTAGTATCACTTGCTCTACCCATTAGATATCTCCCGCCAAGGGCGTGTGTATGTTAAATGTACCCATGCATATACATTGGTTCTGTAAGGTGGCGTGTGTTTGTGTCCGTGTATACAGTGTAAGTGTGTGTACATTATATTCGGCCAGTAATAGAGTGCGTTTAAACGTGTGTATGTGTTCACAGTGCATGTATTGGTACATATTCATTCGAGGGTGAGCGCTTGTCTGTGTGCATGGTCATGTACTGCCGTGTCTGTTTGTGCACTATACGCGTGCTCGTTTATATAGTCACCCCAGTGCGTTTGGTTCAAGTACAACTGCAGCCCCAAGCGTAAGCCGACATCACTCGAGCGACACTACACTCCATATTAATCTCCACAGGGCATTCCGTACATCCGTTTGAAACACTATACCCTAGATACATATACCTCACACTACCCCTATGACCATGACTATGCCTATGACTATATACACACATCACTATCTCCTCTATACCGTATATGACCACATACACCCATATCACTACATGTAACTAGTCAGCATAACCGCAGACCTCGAGCATTCTCCTTCGGAGTGATTTGGTCAGCTGTGAGCACAGGCGTGGAGTTGACTCCTTGTCATTTGCACCAGTTGTAGGTTCATTGGCCCCTGTAATATCCACGACCCTGCCATCCGTTGCTATGGCAACCTGGGACGGTTCTGGATCCGGCACCTCGACCGCGTCCAGTTCTATCACCTCAGCGGCGGTCGTCGTTTCCATAGCAACCCCTTGCTCGCTTATTCGCCCATCTACGCTGACCACGTGCGCGCCCATGCGTCCGTCATCATGGTCCACAGACACAGTGTCAGCTGTATGGTTGTTTCTCCTGGTGGGTGGGATGTGTGTGGTGTGCACAGGCAGGTGTGTGTGTGCGTGTGACGGTGGCTGTGGGTGTGCCTGGCTGTGTGCGGGTGGTGCCGTGTGTGTATTGCTCTCCCTCTGTGTGTGCACAGGTGGCCGAGTATCACTATGTGTGCGTGTATGCCTATCTCTGTGCGAGCAGACGGGCACTTGGGTGTCCACTGGACTGTGTGTGACATCATCTCTCTGTGTGTGTACGGTTGTTTGGCTATCCCCGGGCGTATATGTATTTGGCTGTGAGTGTGGCTGTGTGTGTAGCTGTGTGCCTTGTGTGCTGAGTTGTGTGTCTGTGTTAGCGGACGTCTCCTTGCCCACACGGTGCCGTGTGGTGTCCACAGGCAGCACAGCTCCACGCTGCACACAGTCAATAAGCCACTGAGGGAAGGAGAGTCAGAAAGAGAGAGAGAGAATGAGACAGGCAAAGATACCGATGGATAAATAGTAGCCATACATACACAGGCATAGACGGCAGGTGCAGACCTGCGTAATCAGACACGTATAGCTATAAAGGGGGATAGATAGTCGATCAGCCGATGCGTGAGTGTGAGGGGGAGACTAATACACGGTCACAGAAGAATAGAGGTGAACATGGACAATTCACACCACAGTGATATCATCCACTCTTACAGGGCCACCATCCGGTATATATACATTCATAGGCCGACTGTATCGATGTACACTAATACAGGGCCACCATCCGGTATATATGCATTCATAGGCCTACTGTATCAATGTACGCTATTACAGGGCCACCATCCGGTATATATACATTCATAGGCCGTATCAATGTACGCTACTACAGGGCCACCATCCGGTATATATACATTCATAGGCCTACTGTACCAATGCACGCTACCTGTGCGGTGACGCATTTGATGCCCCATGCCGTGGCTGTCCTGTACTTCTTGTCCTCGGCCCTCTCACACACCAAATGGGACACCTTGCGATACAGATCCGTTGTGTACGTACCCCCGCAGTACTGCATCAGCGCAGACACGAACTCTCTACGCGCACGCGTTAGTTGGGAGGCACTGCAGAGCACACCTGCAAACAGTGAGACCAGGGTCATTGCCGTCGGAACAGGGGCTAATAAAGGGGTGTATTGGTACGAGTAGTCACACTCAGACGTGGTTGGGATAGGGTTACTGGCCACTGTTTGGTGCTGCGCGTGCGTGCCGCTCTGTTTGGGTGGGTGATTGGGTGCGGGTGTCATGGCTTCCAGACGGTTGGTGTTCACACACACCTCCAGCCACAACTCGTTAACACACACACACGCGCCTGTGTAGCCTCGCAGCATCACATCGGCATGGCTTCGTATGTCCCGTCCGTGTACCGTTGGCAGCAATAGATAGACAGTTGTTGTTCGTTGAGCCGTGTCTGTAAGTTGTGTGGGTGGCACATTTATGAGTCTCTGATGCTTGCGTATGCGTCGCAGTATATTTGGTATCGGGTGACTAAGCTTCCATACTGGTGTGTATGTCTTTCCATACGTGGAGTCATATGTATGGTTTCGTATGTATGTCTTTTATGTATGTTTTTTATTGTATGCATTTCCATGTGTGGTGTTGTATATATAATTTTGTATGCATGTTTTCTATGTATGTTTTCATTGTATGTTTTTCCATGTGTGGTGTTGTATATACAACTTTCTATGTATGTCTTCTATATGTGTTTTCATTGCATGTTATCCTATGTGGGTGAAGATGTACATGTTTTATAATTAGAATGACTGTACTTTGTGCCGGTGCCCATGCGTATGGCCCGTATGGCTGGTCGCTGTTGAACCCTTCGTGCGTCATAGAGAGTCTTGATTGTACTTAACAAGTATACCAAATCGGATTCATCTTAGAATCTACCTCGCCTTCTCCAAAGAAGGAATGAACTAGTCGCGGGATATTCCAAACCTAAAACCCAAAACCCCAGACCCGTATGTGTACAAAACCTAGATGAACACGCAGCGTATTCAGCTATAGGACATTTGTATTCATACACATACAAGAATCACTATCCAACGTATCTTGCACGCAAACGACTCACATGCCAATCGTTTGCACTAGCCTTCTCGAACACATCAGGAGTAGAAAACCCCGAAACCCTACAACTTGGACTCGAACGGACTCAAACGGACTCAAACAAGATTCAGAATTGTATCTTCCGGTGCTGTAGGGTCACAAGTGTATATCCAGACCCAATACTCAAATCATGGCACAAGCTCTAGTAAATAAAGTAAAACATTTGTTCACACAACTGTGTTGTCAACACTCATGATCATTTTCGTGTACGGATACCACAGATAAGTATACGTTGTGCTTTGGGTATCGAATACATGTGCGCATACAAAGACAGATATGGGTTGTAGCTTCGGTTAATTCACGCGTGTGTTATCAACAAACAAACAAAGATTCGCTTACGCGTATACTGGTACATATAGGTTGTACTTATAGCCAATTCACGCGTGTGTTACCAACAAACATACAAGGATTCGACTACGCATGTACTGGTACATATCGATTGTGCTATAAGCCAATTCACGCGTGTGTTGTTCACACGCCAAGTCAGATTCCCGTACACCTACTCAGACAACACAACCCGTACCCATAACCAACCTCACCTGTAAGTACATCCGCGGACTTCCGTTCACACACCCCCAGGTAACGCGTTAAATCGCCCTGAGCCTGTGTGCCCAGGTAAACATTCCCCCCTCTCTCCTCAATCGACTCCACAATGAGTTCGGTCTCGCCCGAATGGAACCCGGGAGGCAGAACCACCACACTACCCGCAAACATCTGCACAATGTCTTCAGCGCTGCTTTCACTGTCAGAGCCCTCACTGGAGTGAAGGGAGTGTGTCTGCGTATCCGTGCCGCGAGAGGCAGTTTCCTCCCTTGCGGTGTGGTGACCGTTTACCTGACCAGGTTTATCTGAGTTGCCAGGGTCCGTGGACTTATCGTTGGCATGGTTACCGCTGTGGCTGCGAGTGGTGTGATCGCATCCACCGTGTATGGTTGTGCTGTCACCACCCGCCAGAGGTACCTCCACTTCACCGGTAACACTCACGCCACGTTTGCCGTCTCTATTGTTGTAGCCGTGTGTGCCGCTGGCGTTGGCACTCTTACTAATTATATTATTGCTATGGTTGTCTCTCAAAGCAGCTGACTTGGTGGTATCAGCAGCTGCGCTATTCTTACTAATGGTTTGGTTGTGGGTTGGGTTATTACTAAAGGTTTGGTTGTGGGTTGGGTTATCACTAAAGGTTTGGTTGTGGGTTGGGTTATTACTAAAGGTTTGGTTGTGGGTTGGGTTATTACTAAAGGTTTGGTTGTGGGTTGGGTTCGTGTCCTGGGTTTGCGCTCTGTTCCGTGGATCCCTATCGCCACTGTAGCCGTCATCTTGCGCCCCACCTTTCACCGCAGTCAGCTCATCTTCTCCCACAAGGTCTTCGATTTTGATCGCAGCCTTTTCACTTTTAACCGCTTTAACCGCAGGGCCCTCGTCTCTACTTCTCCTACTTCTTTCCACCCCAGCAGCCCATCTAGTGTTCTCGAGTTCTTCATCCATTCCTGGATAATTGTCCTCCACACCCGTCCCCTCCCTCGGAAATACTTCTTCCCAATTTTCCAAGTTTCTGACCGACTGCTTATCCGCGATATCTACAGCCAGTGAGTATTCACTCGCCACGCTTCCCTGCTCGTCATTTGCGACACACGCGCCATTTGCGA
This sequence comes from Sphaeroforma sirkka, assembly GCA_001586965.3. Taxonomy (NCBI): domain Eukaryota; class Ichthyosporea; order Ichthyophonida; genus Sphaeroforma; species Sphaeroforma sirkka. The sequence continues at coordinate 15,653 of LUCW03001703.1, forward strand.
CACGCGCGCCATTTGCAACACCGCGTCGCATATTCCCCACCACACCCTCGCGCATATACACCTCATATCTCTCCTCTGCCAGCAGCCTCTGCCGTGTACACGAGTCCAGCAGCCAATCTAGGGACACCATCTTGAACCCTAACAAGCCTCCCGTCGCAGCACATCTGCGTGTCTGTGCGAGTATCTCTGTCAGTTGGGCGTGTGTGTGGTCGTGATCGTGTTGTGTGCCTTCTCTGAAGTCGCCCGCCACTATCACGTGAGTTACTGTGCGGTTGAGTGATACGAACCGCGACGCTCCCATGCGACTCAGGCACTGGCGGATGAGACTGCGGCTGGACGATCTGAGAGGGTGTGTGTGGTATGGGGGTTGGGGTAGATATGATATAGGTAAGTAGATTAAATGTACATAGAATACATACTTGCTGGGTTATGAATATCGATATGGGTTGTAACTTTATAAAGACACAGTAGATATAGCATACGCACTGGCTGCTTGTAGGTGTTGATAGCTATTGCAGCCTTATTAAGAAGCAGACGAATAAATATAGCATACATACTTGCTACTAATAGAATATCAATCAATTCGGACACCCTATAAAAACGCAGATATATAAACTAGAATACATGCTTGCTGCTTATAAGATATGCATTAATCCTAGCCTTATGAAGATACTCAGAGATATAATAGCATACATACTTGCTGGATAGTCCGATGAGGAACACAGCACAATGACTCATGAGCCCGTCATGGCCCACCGTCCCCGCATCATCTCCCATCAAACCCCCTCTGCTCTTCGACGCCACCGTTGCCACGGCAACGGCTTTCTGCAGCGCCTTCTGATTGGCCAAGACACTCAGCAATGCCACGGACAACCGAACGTTTAAAGGTGGCGGCGTGGTTGGAGTGCTCGACATAAGGGGTCCGTTCCAGTTGAGCTGGTTCCCTGGTTGTGCGGTTGTTGCACACGTTGAAGTGTGTGTATTATCCCTGTGTGTCTCCGATTGACTTGCTTGATGTGCTGAGTTGTGCCTGCTGTCTGTCTGTGCCTCGGTGTGTGCTGCTTCGTGCATGGCTATGTATATATTCGGTCCGTTCGCCTTGGCTCTAGCTGTATGGGCCCTTTTCCCTGTCGTCGCGTGCTTACCTACAGCTGTGTGTGTGTGCGTGCGTGTGTTCCTCTGACTCTCAGAAGCGTTGATTATCATCTCCCGTGAGCTGTCTTCTGTACGTGTTCGTGTGCGTTTACTAGCCCGTGCAGACGTTTCAGTCACCCCGTTTGTCGGTTGACTTGGTACTACTGTATCCGCATACTCATCATACGCCTCCAGATACGCACCCATATCCATCTTCAACCCTGGCATATCGGCAGCCATCGCCTTAGTTTCCAGGGGTCTAGAGTTCTGTTCCACCTTCACATGCACGCGAGCTTTCTCCTTCTCCTGCGCTCGTTCCCTTTCGCGCGCCACATCCCGCTGTCTGCTTATCTCCGCATCTCTCCGTATGTACTGTTGCTTCTCTCTATCTCGCCTTGCCTCTCGCACATGTTCTGAAAGCTCCTTATACCTCCTGTCCCCGTTTGTTTCTTTAGTTACCGTGTTCTTGTACATACTACGAATGGGCCCCATGTCCGTGTTATGGGTGTGTTCATCTATACTTAAAAGCTTCCCATTCTTGTCCCTCCGTACTACTGGTTTGACGTCTTTGGTACTGTTCCTGACACCATCGCTCACATCACTGCCATCATCTACAGACGTAGGTTTTCTTTCCCGCGCACATTTTCCTGGAGCCGCATGGGTGCTAGCTGCACTGTGGTTAGCAGATAAAAGAGCGCTATCTCCCTGCAATGAGTCGCAGATCACCAAATTACCCCGATCTGTATTTTTGGACTCGGTTTGTCCTGATTTTGCGTATCCTGCGGTACCTTGCTTTCGGGTTTCTATCTTGATGAGCTGGTCTTTGCCATCGACTTTGATGATAAATTGACCCGTTTTCCCCGCCACCTTAAATGAGACGAAAGACGAAGAAAAGTGATCTGAGCTCTTGATAGCTAGTGCAGTAATGCAGGGAGTGCATGGAACGCCAGACAGTTCAACACTAAATACGCTGTGTGGTATGGAATAGAAATATCACATTTGAGATGATACACTGTCGTTCAACACAAAACTGAGGAACAATGGTAGTGTGTATATCAGACCAGAGAATCATTCATATGATTTTTCTAAGACTCACAACTTTCTTACACGCACAAATTGCTAGTAGATCTGTATAAATTAATATATCTATATATATATATATATATATATATATATATATATATATATATATATATATATATATATATATATATATATATATATATATATATATATATATATTATATATATATATATATATATATATATATATATATAATGCAATATATATATATACATATATATATCTATATATAATATATATATATATACATACATACATACATACATATATATATCAACAGACCTTGATCCACACATGTGAAGCTTACCTCTTCTGTCAATTGGTAATACTGGACAGGTAGATAGCCTTTCGTTTCAGCGCATGCGGTGATCCAATCCATAGATACAATGGGCATTTTATGTCTAAAAGCCATGTGATACTTGGATATTGTCCCCAATTTTCGAACACCGGCAATGAGATGAGTGCATCTCTGGGAAAATAAATATGTCGGCATGGACAGTAGAGATCAGATGAGAAACAAACCGAGGTATTGTAAATAAAAATTAATAGGCGACTCATATATACATACATACATATACATACATATACATATATATATATATATATATATATATATATATATCCTTTGCCATTCGAAAACCTCTATCAGATTGCGCCGAGCTACACCCAAGGCCACGGCACCTCTCATCCTATCATGTACTTTTCAGGGAATAAACCATACTAAAAATATCATATATGCACATATACATGCTCATTTACAGACGCACACAGAGACATGCAGGCTCTTGTGATGCATGACCAAATTCAGTATCATGTCCTGGACATGGCGCGACGGCACTGTGCGCCACTGCGTTTGGTACAAATTTCTCAATCAGATTGTGCACTCGCCAAAGCAACAAGTAGCAGATCTAATATTCATTGAGAAATAATCCTCTCACATTAATACATGCATAAGTGTTAAATATACTATACATACAGCACTACACACATGCATGTGATATGAATGTACACGCGTAGGACTATCGTATAGTAATATGTACTTTAGACATGGCGCGATGAAATTGTCCCCCATTGCTATTCACGAGACTCTCAATCAGATTGCGTTCTTCTTCGTCCAAGGCCACAGCACACACCACCAACGCCGCAAACGGTGGCAGACGGTGTGTGCGTTGCAACAGCTCGAAGTCCAGATCTGGATTATCCAAACAGAGAGGGTATGAGTTAAATAACATATATCTATGAATAGAGAGCAGTGGTCAATACGTACAATATGTATATGAACAGAGAGGTTATGAGTTAAATAACAAATATCTATGAATAGAGAGCAGTGGTCAATACGTACAATATGTATATAAACAGACAGGGTATGCGATAATTAACATATATCTATGAATAGAGAGCAGTGGTCCATCCATACAATATGTATATGAACAGAGAGGGTATGAGTTAATTTCTATGAATAGAGAGCAGTGGTCAATCCATACAATATGTATATGAACAGAGAGAGTACGAGTTAATTAACATATGTCTATGAATAGAGAGCAGTGGTCAATACGTACAATATGTATGAAAAAAGAGAGCTTATGAGTTAATTAACATATATCTATGAATAGAGTAGTGGTCAATACTTACAATATGTATATGGACAGAGAGGGTGTGAGTTAATTAACACATATCTATGAATAGAGAGCAGTGGTCAATACTTACAATATGTATATAAACATAGAGGGTATGAGATAATTACCATATATTTATGAGTTTAGAGCAATGGTCAATACTTACAATATGTATATGAACCGAGAGGTATGCGTATGCTGATGTACACGAAGCACTTGTGTGCGTTGTCATCGCTTGAAGTACAAATACAAGTAGTTCACACAAATAATGACAAGATAGAGTGAAACACAACCAGTACAAGGCATCGGTATACATAGTAGTGATAGATACAACATATATAGACGTGATAAATGCGTATGCTATTGCAATCCAAGCCAGCAACCGCAGACTGCGTGGGCGTTGTTACAGTTAAGAATCCAGATCTTCATACATATGGAGCAGTCTACTTTTATAATGATATAGGATATTCATACACACTCTAAGAGATGTATACAAAAAGAGGAAACGACAAAGCAATTCAGTACATAACGGCAGAGACAAGGTACGAGCAACCTAAACCCTAAAACGCAACCTTTAAAAGTTATATACATATACACACACACAAAGCCACCCTCATACACACATACGTACGTGACTATATACGGACAACCGTAAATTGTTCCATTCACGTGCCTGCACACAGGGTGGCGTAGCTTAACATCCTTTTCCAACTGACTTAGCTGATGATAGAAACAGAGAGAACCTCCATACGCATAAGACACGCGATTGGTATTCACATACACATGCAATCGAGCGCACGTACGAATAATTTCCTTTTAGTTTATAAACGTGAACTAACGATTGGCACACACACATCACCATTCTAGTAAGGGTACATGTGAACAATTAACACACACATACACCACTCCTGTATGAGTATAGATTAACGATTGAAACAACTACAAGCCTTTTCAGTATGAATATATGTTATATATTGATACACACATACGGTATTATAGTACGAGTGCACGTACTGACGATTGATGAACACAGACTCTAAAATACACACCTGCACGCAGAGGTTTGCGTACATCGCTTCTGCTCTTCTGAGAGATGTAGTCGAGAAACAGATGTTCTGAGGCCGTCCAGCAAGCACCGACCCAGGAGGGCTGGACGATGGTCTTAAATCCTGCATGCGAGAACAGGAGAGAAAATAGGGGAATGAAATATCACGTGAGTGAATAGTGGAATGGGAAGAGAATAGGTAAGAATACAAGGACATGGACTATTATTACGTAGGAAAATAGTGGAATGAGAAAAGGATAGATGAGAAAATACTGGCATGAAATATCACGTGAGAAAATAGTGGAATGACAAGAGACTAGATGAGTAAATAGGGGCATAAAATATCACGTGAGAAGATAATGGAATCTGACAAGTTAGCTTACTATACAATTATGTGCGAAACTGATGGATGAGCAAACGCGATGTATAGGAAGAACAAACACAGCAGTGACATATACGGCTGCAGCAAGGTCACGCAACCTCCAACTATTGATAAGCTACGATAGGTAGGGGAGTAGCATGCTAAAAAACGAAGTCAGAAGACGCAGTACCATAATGTATTTAACCACCAAAAGGGCTATACGGCATACCTCCCAACGCAACCTTGTATTTAACCACCAAAAAGGCTGTATACGACATACCTCCCAACGCAATCTTATATTTAACCACCAAAGGGGCTATATGCGACATACCTCCCAGCGCAACCTTGTATTTATCCGACAATACGTCGGCCGTGATCAGATGTGTCGTGCGGTGCTTCAATTGGCCTTCACTCGTACCACCCATTAGACGCAACTGGAATGCAACAAAGCACCAAGAGAATCATAGGTACAAATAAACCATTCATCAGAAAGAAGTGTATGTAAACGAACAAAATTGTACCTATAAACCCAGGAACCATAAGTACAGATTGAACCATCCACCAGTGTGAGGTGTATATAAACTAGACATAGTTGTACCCACCCCAGGAACCACAAGTACCAAATGAACCTTCATCAGTAAAAAGTGTATCTAAACTAGATATACTTGTACCTAATCTAGAAACAATTAAGTACAAATTGAACGATCAACCAGTAAACAGTGGATATAAATTAGTCATATTTGTCCCAATCCAAAAACTATAAGTACAAATTAAACCATCTACCATATATACCATAGTTTAGGAGTTTCGCAATTATTAGTTGAATTTCTACTATAAGTATACGTGTAATTTAAATACACGTGTCCGTGTGTGCTCTGTTTATAAGTGTGTAGTATATATATATATATATCCACCCACCTTCGCCTCCAGGGCAACTTTAGCGTCGGGCTTGAGACCAGCGCTGCATGATGTGACCGCGCGAAGCGTACCGCAGAAAACAGGGTATGCTACAGCCGGAAGGAATCCCTGTTTGTATGTAAATGTGCGTGTTTGATTAATGTGCATGTGTTTGTGGGTGGTTTTGTGTACTTTTGTTTGTATGTTGGTGTGTATGAATGTGTTTGATCCGTGCGTGCGTCTATTTTGAAATGATTTCGTGAGGATGACTCGAATAGAAAATGCGATTGATTATTTACAAAATATGCGAAAAAGGCACACGTAGATTTCGTTCATACCACAAGATATGCAAGAAGCTTAAACATGCACCCATTCTTTACCACACATGTGAGTGTACACATTATACATGTACCCATACACATTTATCTTCTATATACCTTCCAAACATGCATGAGTTAAATTCGCCCGTAGCTTCTGAGAGCGGCGAGTACAAGAGAAAGCCCAAGGACACGCATGTGTACAATCTCCTCAGATATAGCCTCATCCATATATGAGAAAACACTACTATGTATGAGTTTTAACACTACTATGTATGTGTTAGGGTTAACGTACCGTTTGGGGCGCAGTGAGCACAAGGGATAGTCCGAAGATGTGCACACGCGCTCCCTCCCAGGAGGCAGCAGCGTTTACATATGTACTGAAGCCATCCAGTGCAAACGAATCGAACACGAGCCAAAGAGTAGCAGATTTATCCACCGGAGGTTCTGATCGGCGCGAGGTTAGATGTATGAATGTGAGTGTACGGTGAGTCAATGAAGTGATCTTTGAGTTCGTACTCCGTGACGTTTGCAAATGTGAAACGAGCCCCACTAAAGAATACGGATACAACCATCCTACAGTGTAGTGGGACATTTGAATACGCTGAAATTCGTGTACATAGGCGTGTGCCATGAAATGTCGATCTCAATATAACAACAAACTCGGTAAGGGGCCTTCCATGGTCTAACGCGTTCCCCTCAAAACATAACACACAGCGATTGAACACTCTTGATTCACACGACTCAGTTGTATGAATACCATATTACCCATTGAAACTTTCCACTAACATTCCTGGATTATACACGAGTTACGGTTGTGCTATGAAATAAGATCAGCACCGTTCATACTTATCAACGAGCTGTCAAGATATATACAAGGAAAGAAGATACAATGTCCATATAAATGTATATATCCCTATATATATAATGTATATACAAATTACCTCCGAGATACTGTAAAATCTGTGTTGGAGAGCATGCGCCAACGGATGTTGCAGTATGATGCTTCCAATGGGTAGGCCCTGTTTGAGCTATCGCCGAAACAGCACTGCGCAAAGCATCCAGCAGATCTCTTTTATTCGAGACTTTGTATACTCCTATATAGGAAGGAGACATGTGTATCTGAATCATAAACGAGATGCTATAAAGTATAAACGAGATATAGTCAGTGAATCCTGGCGAAGGTTTGAGGAAGTATGATGGTTAAGTCATCTATTAGGTATATTACTATAAGTATACACACGAAACACAAACATACACATAAACACACTCATACACACACACACATCATATATATATATATATATATATATATATATATATATATATATATATATATATATATATATAAACATATATATATACTTATTTATATATATATATATATATATATATATATATATATATATATATATATATATAATATATATATATATATATATATATATATATATATATATAATATACATATTATAATATATATTATATAATTATAATAAAAACGTAACATGTTGAGAAACATGTATATATATGTTGAGGAACATTACATTATACATCATATACTACATAATGTTGCATGTAATACACATCACTAATAATGCAATCAATAATCATAATGATATGTAGCCATATATATATATTACATGCATTATGTAATATATTATATATATATAATAATAATATAATATGTTATTAATATGCAATATGTAATAATATTATTATATTAATATATTAATAATATTATTAATAATATACATATATATAATATGCAATATATAATATATACATAACAACATGTATATGCATATTATGATATACATGTGTATTCATCATACAATATATTACATAATATTATTATTATAACATATGTATACATTATATTGTGTAATAACATATAATAGTTATTATATTATATTATTATTATATAATATTATTATGTATTATTATATTGCACAATATATGTATATATAGCATATATATATGCATACCAATAATATTATACACATACATACATTATTATTAATACAAGCCATATATATACATATTATGTGCATATTATTAATATATATATAACAATAATAATAACATATATATATATAAATCCATAATCATCAACACATGTATGGCATATGCTGTGTACTGTATGTATATATATATATATATATATATATATATATATGTGTGTGTGTGTGTGTATTCATTTCTATATATATATTATATATATATATATATATATATATATATATATATGTATATATATATATAAATCCTAAACATTCACATCATCACATACATATATATATATATATATATATATATACATGTATACTTATATATATATATATATATATATATATATATATATATATATATATATATCATCACACACACACACATAATATATATATACATGTATATATGTTTTATTTCACATACGTTCATAAGAAGATGCCTACATACTAGATACGTAGGTGCAAAATAATTCGCTGTCTTAATTTCCGTGTACACTAAGATGTACAAACAATACATATACCTAAATTATCACGCTGTACATACATGCTTACAATATATACTTCTTGCGCTACTGTCAGGCTCAAAAACAATTTGCGCTCGCCTTACCTGTCGAAATGTATTTGACTATCAAATGATCTTCCTGTGCCATCTCGTCGCACAAAACACTCCGAGTGTACTCAGTAGTCGCGCAAGAAGTGTAGTTTGACCACTAGCCCCCCCCCGTATGCTACCTCCGATATGAAAGTAGCAGTACGCTCAGAGAACGGTGCATCGATGTCTAGCGTTCAGATGGAACAACAGTCTGGGAAGCGTATATACAGCCCCATAGTAATCTGTATATCCTTGCTACATATACAGTCATATACGCCTGCCAATCTTCACTATAGCTTTAGCACCAGATAGCACTAACTATCTAAACTATTATTTATACACGTACCACTATATTTAAACCATTCAGATCAGGTTTTGATTATTATCGCATATAAATATGTACGGGAAAAGCTCATGAATCATCGTGAAGTCACGGCGATTCAAAAAGCGCGGGCAGCCAAGTCTATAAATAAACCCCATACTATTCGTGGAGAGGACTTTTGGCGGGCTGGCAATAGAATCTCGACCACCATGATGACGCATAAAATTCACGCGGGTGATGATTGATGAAGTCACTAAAAGAATGTTTGTTATTTTATGTATTTATTTTATTTACTTTCGTGTGTAATATTAAAAACATGATGCTTGCGGGAGTTCGACAACCCACTAACGTCTGATATATGTAGTGTGTTTTAGCTATATATGTTACGTGTTGTGTTCGAATCGACAACAGTCACAAAGGAACGGTACTTAACCAACAGTAGACTTGTTTAAACTAACTAACACTAATTAGCATTCAATAGCACTATCGCCGTAGCATTATGGGCGGGTACTGGTCAACCCCTCCACGGATAGTACTGTCGCACAGGTGAAGGATGTGCCTCGAGCGACGTTAAACACATCTAGTCTTGATATACTATCACCCCCACCACAACAAAAGAAACCATTTGTGCCACCACCGGTAATGTAAGTAAAAAAATTATATATCTATATATCTATATATATATATATATATATATATATATATATATATATATATATATATACATAAACACACACACATATATATATGTTTATATACATATGTGTGTATGTGCAATATATATATATATATATATATATATATATATAATATATGTACATTGCTTACATGCTTATACAGATATATATATAATATATATATAAATGTATGTATACATTGTATGCATATAAGTTGTAATAATAGTATATATATATATATGTATATATATATATTATATATATATATATGTATATAATAGCATACATATATTATAATATATATACATAATATATATATAATATATATATATATATATATACATATTATATGCATACATATATAATATATGCATATATTACACGTATGTTGGTGCATATTATATATATATATTATTATAATATGTATATTAATATACATACATATACATGGACACACATGCACACACACAAACAACAATATATATATATAATATATATATATATATACATAGACAACATCATCACATCACACACACACACACATGCATATATATATACATATATATATGTATGCATGGCACAAACATGCATACAAACATGTACATACATACACACACACACACATATATATATATATATATATATATATATATATATATATACGTGTTTTGTGTGTTTGTTGTTGTGTGTTAGTGTGTGTTTAAAAATGTGTGTGTTCGTATGTATATGCATATATATATATATATATATATATATATATATATATATATATATATATATAAAAGGTATCGCAGTTCTATTATTTTCCGGGTTTAATAAAATAGATTAGGAGTCGCGAGTACGATCGTTTCAGTTAGTTATGGCTTGTCTTTGGTGAGATTGAGATTGCAATGCATACCATCGAGATTTCGATCAAAACAATTTTGCAGTTGAATTCTATATTTGATTGGGAATAGCCAGTGTCTTTTTTTCTTTTCTTTCATCAATAAACAGCGCATTTGTTTTCAGAGAACAACAGGACAAGTGTATGTAGTTACTATAATTATTTTTCGAGTCTTCATCTTGCCCTTGCATATCAACTTCTAAGCCTTTCCGTATATACATTAAAACATTTACAAATATATGAGGATGTGTGTTCTACGCTTGAATTTCCACTACCCTAATTCATTCTGCATCAATAATAGATATCAGATTAGCAACTGCCAAATCCAGGTACAGTTAGTGACTGGCGAACCGTGTTGTTTTCAATGAATAGTCGGCTACGAATGACCATATTTATGCCCAATGATAAATAGGAGTTTGGAGGATACGTATATATTAAGTTGGATGATACGTAGATATTTAGATGTGAGTTCATGGACGAGCACCGTGCTGTTTTTACGCGTATGAAAGGTATGTGTCTAGCGACTCTTCATATTGAGTCAGAGTGAAGCTCGAATAAATACGGTCGATGTATATTCTACGTGTATATATTACGTGTACCTATGTGTAGAAATATTCTCATATACGTCAAAATTTTATACTCATATATATATATATATATATATATCATGCTTCACCAAAAGCCAACACACACCATAGCTAAACTCAACTACTCAACGATCACTTTCACATGTGTATGTATACTCTTGTTGTATTATTATTACACTACTCAACCAAATACTTTCTTGCATGACCTTTGTATGAACAGACAGCCACCTCCAACGAAAGAAACGGATGCAACGCCCCTTTCTTTGCTTGGCCTACCTAATTTCTCTACCGATGGTATTAAATTTTGTCGATCCTTGTATTCACATTAAGACTGTCCGCGTATATAAAAAGTTGTGATTGCTGTGAGTATTTATGGTCGATATTCCATGTACTCGTCAAACCTATATCGGTCCCGAACATAGTGTATGTATGAATATAGCTTAATCGTGTATATGCGTGACAGATGATTTCTGTTTGTGGTGTGTTTTCATATGTACTTCTTTTTTCATATTTACTTGGTGAATGTTCATAGCAATGCTCCCTGGCTGTGGGACTTCTGTCATTTGATATATTGATATATTTTGGACACGGTTCGTCCGATTGCTTTGCGAAATGTGTCATGTGTGCGTACTACTGAACAGGGTCCGTATCGATTCGTCTACTTGCTCGTCTACCTTTTTTCACACTGTGGCCAGTAGAAGCTCAGTATATCTATACGTCTCCTTTAGAATCACCGCATTCCGAGTTGTATGAGCTGCTCGATTCTTTTCTTGTCTATCTTTCTGTCTGGTCCATCTCACCACTGTGTTTAAACAGTAGTCGTTTGCTTTACTCGTGGGTTTGCTGCGTGTGTGTACTCACACTTCTGCATCGTATGCCCCTGTAGCGGAATTAGACCTCGCTTACCCCGCTGCAGTGTTTGTTTAGTCGTCTATTCATGTGTTATTAGCCTTGCTGTTCCCATGATTTGCGTTTTGCCAGTCGAGTGCTGCAGATCGCCGAATTGAATGAAACGCGATGCCTGCAATTACTCGGTTAACCTTGGCGCGTTCTGTGACGTTTCTACCTGAGTACGCACATTTATTTCTTCCATCAATGTTCCATGTGACTTACACATTGGCTTTTTATCACGTCTCATGCTATTTGAACACATGGTTTCATGTCCCAAGTAATTCACATCATGCATTGTCTTTTTATCACGTCTCATACTATTTAAACACATGGTTTCATGTCCCAAGTAACTCACATCACACATTGTCTTTTTATCACATCTCATACTATTTGTACACATGGTTTCATGTCCCAAGTAACTCACATCACACATTGCCTTTCTATTTCGTCTCATAGTATTTGCACACATGGTTTCATGAGCCACGCGACTAACACATTGTCCGAATATTTACGGCTCATAATATTTGTGCATATGATTTGTATATAGTGATGCAAACCCCGGAATTCACTTCGATGTTGCTGCTCAGCACATTGGGTATGGCTACGGCAGTGGGAATCGCCCTCGTACAAACACGCCGATTGAGGACTCTGCAGCAAACCATGTCACAAAGGTAGTATTCGTTTTAAGTTACTATAAATATCTCTGTGTGTGTATGTGTGTCTACGTGCATCTCATTTGTATTTTTCTAATTCCAATACTAAATATTCCGGTCACTGCAAAACTTGGAATGTTGTGCGTGTGCATTTGGTTTATAAGAAGTATTATTTATGTTCATAGGGTTTACACGTACCCAATATCTAATAATGATTGATCATGCAATTGAGCCTGACGTGTTGTCTGTATATTGATTTATCCAGGTATAGCGTACAACTGGCACAAATAGAGAGCAGATTAAAAAGAGATGCCGTGGAGGCAAAGGGGGCAGGAGTCCGATCAGTTGCGACAGACATGCTTGGTGAGTCTTTGGCATGAGTTTATATATATCTATGTATCTATGTATATTTGTATCTGTGTATATGTATATATATATATATATATATATATATATATGTGTGTGTGTATGTATGTATGTATGTATGTATGTATGTATGTATGTATGTATGTATGTATGCATGCATGCATGTATGTATGTGTTTATGTAAGTATGTATGTATGTATGTATGTATGTATATATATATATATGTATATAGATATATATATATATATATATATATATATATGTGATGTGTATGTGTGTGTATATATATATATATATATATATATATATATATATATATATATATATATATATATATATATATATATATATATATGTATATATATATATTTGTAGATAAAGGAAATTCTGTACAATTTTCAACGTATCTCAACTCCAATCATTTGATGTTGAATGTATCTATCGTCGTAGAGAAGCATAGGGTTGTTTATAGGTGTATTCAATAGGATATGAATCTCGATAAATTTCGCTATGACTCGATTGCTTTGATATTCAATACACGTGTGTATGAACCCCCTCTTGTGCAGGCGTTGTGGACAACTTTGACCGTGCACTGAAAGCGGCTGAAGATACAGAGACCGCCAAAACCAAAACCGCTTTGCAGGTAAGTTTGGTTTGAATGACATACCAATTTGTATATGTCTGGATATCATTGTGCCTATGTCTTCCTGTACCTATACTCAGAATGAGCACTTTGCAAAATGGAGTAGAACAAAAAGTATTTCTGAAGATAAATGCTTTTTGACACATGTATTGGACATCGTTAGTTACATAACAACATTATGAAGATAAATAAACCACCTAAAAATGAGCTGTATGTTTACCCATGTTGTGCTGGCGGTGGTGGCTGCAAGGGTAGATATATAAACACCCGTATCTATTAAACGGAATAACCATGTTCCGACAGCTTACTTACACACAGTGAAACAAGGACTAGAAGCTCTGCAATTTGCGTTTATAATCGTCTCGAGTGGGTTTTGTGACTACTTCTGTCCTGTGCTTACCTGGATCCAGTGTAGCCTTTGCCACATACAGTGTTGATTAATCCTAATATTTTTAGCTTGTAGGACCGATCACTATCAGGATCTTACATCGTCGCACATTTATTCGATCTCAGCGCATCCTTCTTGCAGTCATCTACACGATTGTCTTCACATTTTTAACATGTTGTTGGCCGCAGTGCACATATAATTCTTCAAATGAGGAAAAAAATCTCAATGATATCTTGACACATGTTGGTTAACACGAAACCTTTTACTTGTGTGTACAGTCACTCTTAAAGGGGGTGCAGATGACGCGTACAGGCCTGTTAGATGCGCTGCATAAGCATAACATACAGCAAATACCAGCCCTGGGCACAAAGTTCGATCCCAACTTGCACGAGGCGGTATTCCAATATGCGGATAAGGTATGTGTGACCACATTATAAATATAATGCATGTAAAGCCCGCATATTACAGTTTATAGCTCATTAAAAACATATTTTTTCTACGGTCAACGTCGAAGACAAAACATACAGGTGATTTGTGTCTGTATGGTAGTGTCACTGAGTTGTGTTTGTGCAATTATCGCTGGCGAGTACACAGTGACGTGTGCGCGTAGGTATACATACCTGCGCATCTAATAATTTGAATCGGGTGCAATCGGTCTGCAGAGAGAAAGTCCGAGTGATAACATCACCTCAATCTTACACTTATATTGACATTAATTGGAGACTAGAAATACAATTTTGTATCTCAATATACTGACGCAATATATCCCATTTTTATTTTGGCAGAAATTGGAAGCCGGTAGTGTGGGCTCAGTTGTGCTGGAAGGGTACACGTTGAATGACCGCGTGTTGCGTGCGAGCAAAGTCGGGGTAGTGTCTGAACCTTCGGATGACAAGCCTCCTAAAAAATAAATAAGTACAACACCTAGCACTTAAATCTTGATATATGTGCCCATTCATGTATGTTGCTGGGTATTCAGAAATCATTCACTGATTATTTCAATACGAGTGTTTGGGTGTCACTATGATGCATATGTTCGTTTTTGTTTGGAATAAAAGAATGGACAATCCCATTAATTTGGACTTGTTTGTATACCCCCAATTGTATTTTTTTTTTTTAAACTATAATACCCAATACCAAGTAAGTTCAGGCCACAGTTATTCGTCGAGGAGGCAATGAATTAGTCCTTGTGCATGGTAAGCTTTCTTCTCGTCTCAGCTTGTACTACACTTGTCATGTAAAATAGGCAATGGTGCGATTTGGTGAGATGTTGCGCTATGCAGTGTTATGCGTCTATACACGTTGTGTGGACTAGTCTGCAAGATAGTTACGCGCCTTGACTGAATACATTGTGTGAACTAAGTTAGGCTAGGACCATGTGCTAGGAACGAAATGGGCTCCTATGCCCTGGCCCCCTGCTGTGCGTTATCCTTTGAAAAGGTGTCTATTAAACTTTCTCTGTTTCTTTACCAATGGTCAATTAATAATCAATACTTTACCTTTAATGTGTGTGGTATAAGTTCTGCGCTGTATAAAGCTGCAACAATGGTGTACAAGACGGACCGTATATTGCGTTCCGCGGCTGCTATCTTTATTCACAGTTATAAGTCGAGTCACGATTAAGATCGAAATTCGCAAAGCTCGAGACCTTATGGCTATCTATTTACGTGAATACAATATCCGGGTGAGCTGGTGAAGGGTGTTATTGAATACAAATATTGCCTAAAACGTATATCAACAGAGATATCACTGCGATAAAATTGTATCGCTTTTATATAACGATGCGATATGTTGACGTACTATTCGTGCGAGTGCAAAAATTGGAATTGGTGTGTTTTCTACATATAACTTAAAGGTGTGCGTACAAACACTGCTATTCATTACCAAGCTCACTATTTTAAATCGTGAGCGGCATCGCCCTAAGTATCGTCTGAGAAAGCATATCCACACGACAGGATCTGTTTGCAAAACCAAGGTGATACACATCAGCTTTTACGAAAGGTACCGCATATTTCAAAGCCAAATTCAAACTTTAGTCTCCCATCGTTGTTTCACCATGAGATCAATCACCAGATGGAATATTTGAGTGTGAATGCTTCCAAATACCGCACATCTCTGGCCAAATGTTTCTGATCTGTTCCCTTACATGGGACAACGGCATGGGTTATGTCACCGATGCTCGCGAGCTATCATCCAGGCTGGCAAGTTAAATTGACACAGATGATCCTGTGATGATATCGGATCAAGGTACTTCATGATCTGGTAAGTTAGATAAAATGAAGATGACTATCGGTATCATCTGCCTTAGGTATGCATGTCTTGTCATTCAAATCAGTCTAATCCTCAAAGCACTCTGATGTGCCTTAAAATGTAATGCCGACTTCAAAGGTCATATTGCTCCGCCAGAGATGGATGTACGAGATCTTCGAAGATTCACACAGCTAGCAGATTTAATTATTACTGTGTTCCTCTTCCATGGAAAGTGAAGTTCAATCGATCCAAGACCTTATCTATTTATCTCTAATCGATGCTAGGTACTGCTTTAGCGATTAATTCGCGATCACTATGCCATCTACACGTCGTATGGCGGCAACCCGTACAATTCTGGTTGAAATTGCTCCATGGAGGATAAAGTTATCAATGTTGACTCTTCGGTACCTACTCTGTCCGCCCGCGTGTCCGGAATCCAGACTGAGAATCAAATGGAATGGGACAAATGCATTGAGTGTCAGATTTGTTGTCAAACGTCACGTGGCAGATGTCCATCATAAACGCTCCGCAGTAGTGTGCTCAGGTATGGATATACTAGTACGTGTGTAGTATAAAATAACATTCTAAGGGAGAGTCAACCACAACCTTCGCTCAGCTCAATTTGCGTGCCAAAAATAAATGCCTTGAATCAATATTTTTTTCACAGAATGCATACGACAGTGCACCAGAGCAGGATTATATACCGAGAAAATACGAGTGCACATTTGCTAGTAATATGAGATCATCAAGTAGTCCTTTGAATTACACAGCCCTGTGTCTGGGGTTAAGGTATCGCCTATTGTCAGCTCGCGTACATATTATTAGGAAACAGTTAATAAACATTTTCACTAAACAGAAGCGGCATAAGATGAATGTGTATATAGGCGGGCTATTGCAAAAGAATCAGAACAGCACACCACAAGTGTGTACCGGTGCGGACACCGGGCGGACTGATACACACTTTAAAACACGCAAACAGAAATGTACACAAACACACAAACACCTCTACATAGGGCACAGATATGAGTGTATACTCATCTACAGACTAGGGTATACATATGGTTGAATACGTACCCACATGCATATTGGCTGCCAAGGCAGCCTGTACACCCGCTTTAGAGTCTTCGAATACCAAACAATTTGAGGGCGATTGTGCCGGTGTAACGAAGCGACTTGCGGCCACCTGCAGATGTGGTCAAATTATAAATTAGATGACATACACAAACCTTGATATACTTAGTAAAAGAGGACTTAGATGTAAAAATGGATTGCACTGAGAAAATTCCTTTGGGTATGGATATATGTCAAAAGCTATATGTCGAGCTAAGCTCTTGAAATTTATATATGTGAATGCACCGTTTCACGCAGTATAAAACTACACGACTTTTCGATCAGCATTTTCGTTACCTGGAAAATATCGGGATTGGGTTTCCCATTCTTCACTTCGGGGTCATCCCCCTAGGGAATCAAAGGTGAGAAGACATTTCAGTTTGAATCCAAACCAAATTATTTTCAATGTGCTGGTTGAAACCAGCAAAAACAACGCACAGGAGAGTAAACACTACTTCGAACAGTGCTAATACACATGTCTATGCGTGTACCGTTCTTATGGATGCGTGTGCCACGCACACCTTAGTGGTGATAATGAAAACCAGTTGGTGATTATATGTACTTCACACCGATGCCTATACGATAGCCAAATACACCTTGTACTGGAGTAGATCTGAGGTGGTGTGTGATCACAGGTTCCAAACCTGACTACGATTGAATATCATCGATTTTGGTCAGACTCACAAGAGCATGACTTGATATAGGAGCAACGCTTGAGTAGTGAAAAGACAATCAGTGTACGCCTACGCGATAGAGGTTCGATTGTTTACGCACAATCCACTCCTCCCCATGCGCAACAGTCGGTGATATGAGTGGGATGGGCTGGCTGTAGGACTTACAATGCATGCAACCAAGGCACTGCGCCCGATGGTATAAACGAATTAAACATGTTTGAGGTCTCAAGCGCTCGCACAAAAGGGTAAGCGAAACATAGTTAAACTAATATGACATACGAACTCCTAAGGTGACACATGGTACAATCTCAGGTGTGAAGGTGATCCCATGTTTCTTACTTTCTATATGCGCTAAGTGTGCAGGCAGTGGTTGATATGTTCCCAGGTGTCGAAATAGGCTCACCTTGACTACGTGGTGCATCAAATCGACCATGTCCCCGTGTCGAGTGGTTTTAACGGCAAACTGTGGCGACCTGTGTCGAAACGAACGCGTCTGATATATCATCAATACAATATGATAGATCGACAATAGTTCGTCTTCTCGTACGGCGCAAACAGTGTTCAATCACAACTAGGTGTATTCTGTTTGTAGGCTGAAATCAGTACCGAACGTGGTGCGTACCTACACATGCGAACTTGCAATCGCTAATCACGCAACCTGATTCGAGAATATTACAAACATTTAACTAACCATATAGTCTGGTACGCAATATCTTTATGTACATGAGATGATACAAAAGACTGTGATGAGCGAACGACTGAATCCAGCCAGTAGACTAAAATCGGTTCTCAAAGAAGCAGTCATACAGAACTAATTACAAATTGTATCTCACTGTAAGTGACATCACAGATAATAATGGCAATGTACCCGCAACAATGATAAAGTGCTCAACATATGTATACACACACCCAGAGATCGTTGCTATGCAGATATGGATGTTATTTAAGTGGTGGACATATACGTATATATACACATATGCATATATGTACGTATACCCAGAGCTCGTAGCTATACAGATGGGCACGTTGTGGGAATGGAGGTGTTTGATAAATCGGTCGACTCCTGGAAGTTTGTTGCAATCGGCAAATCGCTCCAGCTGCACTGTGGAGTATGAGGATACATTGGTGCACATGTCAGTCTGATGTTAACTTGGAAGGGCCCGACTGCAGTTTGTTGAGTCAGGATGAGTCTAGTGCTACAGCACCCAGAATGTCAGTCCTCGAGCAGTGTGGGAGAGTGATAAGCAAAACGATACATATGACTTCATGGGGCAATACGAAACTACGATGAAACTACGCATGTTTATTTATGAACTATCCTATGCAGACCGGTGACATGCTGGAGACGCCTCATATCAGGCCGATCCTTATGGTGCTTTCGACACGAGGGTTTCAGGAGGTGTGCTTCGGAGGCGATTTTTGCTGGCGGGAAAATACCAACTGATGAACCCAATTATATTTTGTTTTGCGAGCATGTGCATTTAAATACACATATATTGTGACAATACCAGGTACATCTCAATTGAAATGTCTGAAAAGTTAGCGTGAACGTGAACGAGTCATGATACGATACACATCCACACATCGGTAAACAACTCATCTCGATCTTTTGTACAGAGCAATCTAAAGTAAGCCAAACAAGCAAACTTATAAGGTAGTAGGCGGAATAGCCGGAATAGCCGGTTGCTATGCTGGTTGGTAATAAGTGCATGTCCAGTGCTGATCACGCATGCACTCTCGAGCAGAATAACGCGCAGGTGTGATGTTGAGAATGTGAGAGATTGATATGATTGGATCGATTGTGCTATCTGATTTTGTTCGGTATCATATGCCGCAATTAAATTGTTAAGTCCAGTTCAAAGGGCTGGACCCGGTGCAACCATAATATACCACCGACGCAGCCAAGCCAGCGTAGAAACTCATCTGCGAGCACTGCGCACGCAAATGCGTATGCAAGGCGCACACTAATGGATACAATTTGAGTACAGATCAATAGTCTTTACCAACAACACAACAGCAAAACGTACTTTTCTCTCTTCGCTCCAGGTATTCTGACGGAGAAATCGGCAACTCCAATTCACTCACGATGATCTCAGCGGCTTTCGCACCCTGAAATCATAACGTCGATAGTTCAGCGCACGTATTAAACTCGGTAGAAACGACGTAACTTTAAACGGGTATAGTGTAACTAAATACAGGTAGAATACAACTGTATACAGGTACAATATATGAACTTAGATATACAAAGGCATGAACTGTTAATTTGCATTGATTGAATATAGCGAGTTACATCATGAGCGTTTTCGCGTGGATTTCCAAATCTCTAAGCTACATGTTCGACCTGAATCAGAAAAATTGGTGTGCACAGTGTACTTGCTACATACAAGATAGCATACCTATATCGAAAGCGTCAATTTAGTAACTATACGATCGAACCAACATTTGATTGAGCAGCCAAGTATATACGACCGTATGCGAATACGCATGTAAATGTTTGATCATGTAGGCGAAAATTCTAAATAGTAATCAGAGCTACTATACCTATTCGATCACATAACTTGTGAGGTATGTGGGGATTTCAAGTCTTTGAAATAACTTAAATTACAGGGCGACCAGATGATGAGCAGATGTGCTGTAATGTGTCTTCGTTGGAAACAAGTGCAAGCAGAGACGCCAATTTATGACCATTACATGTACATGGCGATGGTTTGAGATATCAATATACCTGTGTATCGCTTCTTATCCATCAAAACAGAACAAGCATATAATGATAATATAGCGGAAGTCAAACAGAGTTCTTCATCAAACTCTGGCCCTTACATATGCATACCGGTAGTCCCATAACCTTCTGTTTGATTTCCCAGGTGTACTGTTTACCTGTACAAGAAAGGAACACACACAAACGGAGTATCAGCGGACATGTAATTTGTGTTACTTGATAGTTGAGCTCTTCCTGTTTCAAAGCGAATACCTTGTGTATGCTTATAATATCCCATAAACAATGCAATTGTGTGATGAGAAGGATAATACAGGTGCTTTAGATCTATCATTAAAGAAGATCGTGACTGTGGCACTGCCAATCTATCATTAAAGAAGCTCGTGACTGTGGCACTGCCAGCTATTATCTAGGAATGCCAACAATATTTGCATCAAATACACACGCATACATATACGAGTTTTGAATATATGCTGGACATTAATGCGATATGCTCAAATACCATCTCAGACATCGAAACATCTAGAGATTTACATGCGGTGACGTTCAAATATTGAACAATTATCAGGCCTACTTACATCACCAAATATACAAGACTTTACTAAACCTGAGCATTGATCAGCATTGATCTGACGTATTGAGCAATCAGATGATTAAAAAGTTGCATGCACTAATGCGACACACACTGGATATTCAAACAAAAAAATGGCAACAAAACACACGCTTCTTTTATATCATATATGCAATATATGGTACCCAACATGGCTATTTGAGTCATCGATAGTCATTTTCCCCACTAGCGACCTTACTGACTACACTCGCACAAGACATTTTTAATCACTACTCAAACGGTTCCGACCATAATTTTCTGTATGTCGATTACTTTAGTAAACTACTTTTACTGGAGCGCATGAAGGTATACATGTATGACGGAAATTGAAAATGACACGAAAAAAAAGATATGCGCGTACGAACTCACCGTACGGCGATGCTATGTCCTGTGTCACTTCCGAATAGATGCGTTCCGTGTCTGTAAAAGCGCGAATATATATAAAGATCAGCAAGTATGTATATATATATATATATATATATATATATATATATATATATATATATATATATATATATATATATATATATATATATATATATATATATATATATATATATATATATATATATATAATATATAATAATATATATGTATAATGTAACAATATAACATGCAATATGCAACATATTATGTATATATGCCAATATGTGTATATATATATATATATAATATATATATATATGTACATATATAATAATATGTCACATATATTATATATTATTATTTTATGTATATATGCATTATGTACATAATATTAATATATGTATATAATAATATGTACATAATACATAATATATGCCAATATGTATTATAATAATAATAATATTATAATAATATGTAATATATAATATTAATATATACATACATATATATGTAATAATACATAAGTATGCAGCCAACAATATTATTACAGCATATAATAATGTACATACAATATACAGCCAGCCATATATATAACAATACATGTAATATATATGGATAATAATATATATAGCCAATACATGGCCAATAATATGGTAATATATTATGTAATAATAATATTAATATGTACAGCCTAATGTGTATAATATGCCAACATCATATGCGTACATTATACATATATGCAATAATAATAACATATGCAATACATATATGTATATAATATATATATGCATGTATATAATAATACATATGTGTACATACACATATGTAATACAATACATATAATATTGTTACATGTAGCCATATGATGATTGTTGTTGTTGTGTTTGTCTATATCGCATAACATTATTTACACATCCATGTACATATGTATATATATACATACATATGTATATTATATATGTATATATATATATATATATATATATATATATATATATATATAATATATATATATATATATATATATATATATATATATATATATATATATATATATATATATATATATATATATATATATATATATATATTATACATATACATGATATATGATGATGATGTGTGTGTGTGTGTGTGTATATAAATATATATCACATGTTTTTGATATCTGCTATTTCTGTGTATTTTATCGACTGAAAACGTTTTTTATGATGTAAGTGCTCGAAGGATGCCGATGAGGTATATGATAATTCAATGCAAAATGACACCAGGTGAAATATAAACTTCATTCCAGTAAGACATGTCCATACCTAGTAACAGACCATCCATATCGAATATGACATGGGTGATATTTACATTACTCATTGTGCTAAATAAGTTCTTCGTGTGCGCGAATGTGGAATATTTTCCTTGACCGTTAATGTTGAAAAAACACTATCTCTGCGTCACTAGTTCTCCTTTATACATAAACATTGCTTTTCACAAGATGTGCCAGTGGACTGGCGAGAGGCGACTGGTCTGAGACTGAAATGCTGACCACTGGTGTGCGTTGGTTGCTGAACTTTGTAAGTTAACGGTTCTATTCAAATAAGGAGATTATAAATGGGTGGGAAGAATGTTGGATGACACTACATGTTGTCATACAGCCATAGCCCATAGGCCCATAGACCTCTCGATCACATACAAGAAAAGAAATATATATTTTTATTTATGTAAATCCATCATAGCCTCCTGAAGAACAAATACATACATGTTTCAAAAAAAAAAAAAACCGTAAATATGATGAGATTTTTTGAAATACTGTATATTAGTGTTTTCTGAAATTTTCAGCTGGCTTATGGGTATGAGTTTGAGACTTTTAAAAGTAGACTTTAACTTTTTTTTTTATAACAAAATAGTATGTCGTAAATATTTTCGCTGACATCACCAACTGGCAAGCGGCAACTACGGCCAATGGCTTTTACCGAAGTATCATCGGATTATTTTAGAGTGAAAAGCAGAATGGTATGGATTATCATTGGATGTCAGTGTGTATATTTATAAAACATTCAATGATGAAGATAAATACTTGTGATAGAGTTATTTTTTTCTTTTGTAGATGATGTTGGCTTTTTTTTTTTGCCTCAGCCTTCGCCCTTCGGTGAAACTCGATTCACTACCTCAATATCAGTGACATTCACAACGTACATAAAAATTATATTTACCTATGTATACGAGAAATGCATATGTATATAGCAGTATCTCTACATAATTTATAAGCACCCAGCAGGGTATTTATTAGCGTACCATCACCGATTCTTGCAAGAATTTCTCATTGATACCAATAATCTCTAAACAATTATGCGTATTTCGATCCTGTTGACGGCTCTATGTGTGACACATGCTTCGCACGTGCAGTTGCAGGCCAAGGAAAGGCAGGCTCCTCTGCCCATTGTTATATGGCATGGAATGGTACATATTGAGCTTAACTGATATATTACATCTGCTGATACACCACATAACAAAAGACAAAAAAACATAACACACACACATATATGTATACATATATATATATATATATATATATATATATATATATATATATATATATATATATAACATATTACATGTATGTATGCATGTATGTATGTATATATATATATATATATAAACATTTATGCGTGTGTGCACGTGGCAATATACATATATATATATATATATATTATATATATATATATATATATATATATATATGATGTGCATGATGTGTGTGTTTGTCTATGTCATACATACATATATATATATATATTATATGTAATATATATATTATAATAATATATATATATATATATTATAATAATATAATATATATATATATATTATATAATATATATATATATATATATATAATATATATACATATAATAACAGTAATATGTAAGGTACATACAAATACACATATACATAATATAATAATACATGTATGCATAATATATACACATGTATTATATATATATATATATACATACATATATATGCACATGTAATGCTATGTATGTATGCATGCATGTATGTATGTATATATGTAACATATATACATATATATATATATATATATATATATATATATATATATATATATATATATATATATATATATATATATATATATATATATATATATATATATATATATATATATATATATATATATATATATGTATGTAATATATATAAATATTATATATATAACTTAATATGACTATATATGGCCATATATTGATATATTTGGATGTATACGGGATGACAGAACACCCGAAACTCGCATTGTGTGTATTACAACTTGAATGCTCGAACGTAAGTTGTACGATGCAAATTATATCAGCAATACGATGGTGTTCTGATAGTTTGTGCTGATGAAAAAAAATTCTATGACAGAAATTGTGCAATACAGCCTTTATAGATAATGAATTTTTATTCCACGTATAGAATATTGCGTCACTAGTCGAATACGTTCATTTGAGATTGCGTCTTACATCTAGTCTACTGCGGTATTGACTATATACCTATTTTATAGTCATTCGTGTCTTACATCTATTTCATATACCTATTTTGAAGTAACGCAGATTTTAAGTACACTGTAAAAGGCCAAACTATATTTATGATTACAATATTACGAAGGGTTTCCTTTTTGATTCATGCGCCTACGAACAGACAGGGGTTTATATTCATATCTATATACACAGAGCACATTTTACGCTCGAACGCTCAGGGTATATATTTGTGGACACATGTCTGAAGCTACTTTGTGCCCACGCCACCATAGGGAGATTCATGTTGCAACCCATTGAGTATGGGTAGCATTTCTCGTATGATCAAAGCTGAGCTAGGCGAAGATATGTATGTTCTGCCCTTGATGGTTGGCAGTAATATAGCCGATGATATGAAGAACGGATTCTTCATGCCTGTGAATGACCAGGTAGATCTGGTGTGCGACATGGTGAAGAAAGGTGTGTGCGTATATATATATATTAGCCGGTTTTTAGCCAGGGTCTTTACACGTTCCTCGGGACCGTATTTCTTTCTGAAGTACGATAGTGGTCGCATATCCGTTTAATTATTAGCTAATTCCCTTTGCTCATGTCGCGCATAGTACGTGCAAAAACAAACCTGTAGCAAGCATCATGCATGGTACGTTCTGAACCGATTGTATAGGCCATATAGTTCAATCGAATGTTTCACTTTACCTGTCGTATCACATTGGCACCTGAATCGGCATCTGAATCGATATTTGCGATTCTACTCGTTTTAGATTCATCTTGGATCATTAAATTGATGAAACTGTACTAAAACCTGAATAGTAAGATTGAGAAAAATGGATGTCGTATTTTGCCACTCCTCAACGCGTTCAATCGCCTGAATTGAGGATATAGTCGTGTATATAAATGCATGTTGCCAAATTTGCTGATGGTTTTGAAATGTGCAACTGTGGGTGTACGTGCGATGAATTAGAAAGTTGTGTGATCAGACTATTTCTCTTAGTCGATTGAGTGTTTGAGAAGCCTTGGTAATACGCACGTATATAAATACACATCTGAAGTTGTGCGCAATAATACACACGCTTGCACAACTCCGTGTACTATATGTGCCATTAATATATGTGTATGCACGATTTACGGAGCTTCCATCAGTTCCAAACTTAATATCTTCTGAGCATAAATATGATGGGTTTGGAAAATCACTTCGCACTACTCACGTATACATTCAGCACTGTAGTATCTGCAGTCCGTTGATTATAGATCGTTGTTTATAGTCTGCTGACTATAGGTCGCTGATTATAGTCCGTAGTTTATAGCTCGTTGATTACGTTGATCTTAGTCTGTCGATTATAGTCCGTTGATAATTGTCCGTTAAGCATAGTCCGTTTCGTTAATCATAGTTCGTTGGTTAAAATCCTTTGCTTATTGCCCGTTAGGTATCGTTCTTTGATTATAGTTCGTTGGTTATAGTCCGTTTATAATAAGTAGTTGTAGTCCTTCGATTGTTGTCCGTTAAGCATGGTTTGTTGAGTATAGTTCGTTGAGCATAGT
Source organism: Sphaeroforma sirkka (assembly GCA_001586965.3). NCBI lineage: Eukaryota > Ichthyosporea > Ichthyophonida > Sphaeroforma > Sphaeroforma sirkka. The sequence goes on from LUCW03001703.1 coordinate 42,916, forward strand.
TCGCTGTCTAAAATTCTTGATTGTTGTCCGTAGGGTATCGTTATTTTATTACAGTTCGTTGGTTATAGTCCGTTGATTATAGTTCTTTGATAGTAGTCCGTTGGTTTTAGTTCGTTGCATATATTGATTTGTCTGCGAATTTGTAATCTCGTATATACCTTGACACAACAGACCCCAAACTGCAAGACGGGTTCAATGCAATGGGATTTTCTCAGGGTGGACAGTTCATGAGAGCTTATATACAACGATGCAACACACCAAAGGTTAGCTATGTAGAGCGTGTGTGTGTCTTGTGCTGAATGCACGACTACGGATGAGTGTGTGCTTGTGATTGTGACGTGACGTGTAATTGAGCATGTATTTGTGTAATGTTAAAGGTAGGTCTAATCGTGTACGTTAACGTGAATTTGTACATGAGTACATGCGGCAATGCATGCCATTGCCGCGGTAGTGTGAAAACGGTGTGTGTCGAGGCTCATCAAACGGTTTCTTGTTTGTGTACAAGTGCACATTGAGTGCTGCAACGAATCTAAGCCACGATCTGAGTAAAAATAAAGCCCTAAAACCACTTTTTTCACTTTTTTTATATAGGTACATAACTTCATATCCGTTGGAGGTCAGCATCAGGGTGTGTTCGGTGTGCCCAAGTGCACGGGACAGAACTTCTTCTGTGAGGAAATGAAGGTTCTTCTCAACGCTGGCGCTTACCTACCATTTGTGCAAAACTATCTCGTTCAGGTAAGCTTGTGAGAGGAATGTGATATTTTTATAGTGAGAAATTCAATAGCAATGTCGAGTGCGGGTCTTCTAGGGGCAGTATAGTCTTAGAGCTTGATCTATTTTGAGATGAGAAGGTTTTTAATGGGACGGAATGTATCGTGCGAAGGTGTTCATTGAGACATATTCTTCATCGCCTGTTATCAGTGCCAGCTAATGCTCTTCTATCTCACAGGCTGATGTACCTGTGAATGCATAGTACATGCATAGTGATGAAATCATTGGAATGTATCGTACATGTATAGTTTTCAATCATTAAAATGCATAGTACAGGCATAGTACATGCATAGTGATCAATCATTAGAATGCATAGTACATGCATAGTGATCAATCATTAGAATGCATAGTACATGCATAGTGATCAATCATTAGAATGCATAGTGCATGCATAGTGACCAATCATCACAATGTATAGTACATGCATAGTGATCAATCATCACAATGTATAGTACATGCATAGTGATCAATCATCACAATGTATAGTACATGCATAGTGATCAATCATCACAATGTATAGTACATGCCTAGTGATCAATCAATAGAATGCATAGTACATACATAGTGATCAATCATTAGAAGGCATAGTACATGCATAGTGATCAATCATTAGAATACATAGTACATACATAGTGATCAATCATTAGAATATATTGTACAAACATAGTGATCAATCATTAGAATACATATTACATACATAGTGATCAATCATTAGAATATATTGTACAAACATAGTGATCAATCATTAGAATACATATTACATACATAGTGATCAATCATCAGAATGCATATCACATGCATAGTGATCAATCATTAGAATGCATAATAGATACATAGTTCTGCACGTGACTCTCATTGACGTTCGTGTGGAGCTAACATCTCCAGGCAGTAGTGCTGCACGTCAACCTTAGAAACACCTGGGCAGGACAAACAAATGTGTAAGCCTATGCTACAATTACACATTCCTTGTGATCTAATGAAGCCAAAGTGCTGTTTGTGTATCGCCTAAAGTGCGGGCGAACGCATGGCTGCAATACTATTCTCGTTTTAGTGCTATCCATAGGGGTATACTTTCAGTTATATTTTGCGTATTAGTTATCTGGCAGTCGTATTTGATATATGGGCCAGTTTCTATGTAAACCTAGTGAAATCGTGTATCTTCACATTTCTCATCCATTCAATGTAACCATGTGTGTAGTTAGCGCATTTTGTCGCCAGTGTACGCATGAAACAATGAGTGCATCTACACATACAGGTATGCATACTCATTACTGTTGCGGTGGATTCCTCACACAGGCAGAATATTGGCACGATCCGCTCCAAGAGGATGTGTACAAGAAGTCCTGCGTGTTTATGCCAGAGATCAACAATGAACTGGCCGCCAAAAACCAGACATATAAGGAGAATCTACAGTCTTTGAATAAATTTGTTATGATTAAGTTCACGAAGGATTCCATGGTAACGCCACCAGAGAGTGAGTGGTTTGGATTTTACGCACCCGGCCAAGATAAGGAGATAATGACTCTGAAGGAATCTGATCTGTACAAAGAGGTGTGTGTGTGTTTATTGTATTCCTGTACGTACGATATTCTAACGGGATAGGTGAACATGATTATATCGAACTGTGCAGATATGTGTGCATTCTGGTATAAATACATATTTATAATATAATAACCTCACCGCTGAAATATAGAGCTGTATTACGATACGACTACATGATTCATGGATTGTGTCACTTGCAACTGGCCCGCAGTGTTGAGATGATAAATACAATGACATGATAAAACAATTCCTAAGTCTGCATTACTTCTCCGTATGAGGGTTTTGTTTATAAAATTTTGATCAAGTATAACTTACCTTAGCCTTATATTCAGATGTAGATACAAGATGTATGTACCATTTGTTTGAATCTTGATGGCACCTCAGCACGACAAAAGGACTATGAATAAGTATCAAGGAATTTTGTGTAGTTGCGATATAAATTTGTATTCCGTTAATGCCAAAACAAATGTGCATCTGAGCATGTACTGAATACGAGTATATTCGATTGCTAATGTGCAGGCTAGCAAGGCCAATTTTACTCACTCGTACTTCAGAAACATTGTAAATATTGTCCATCGTTGCTGATATTATATATATATATATATATCTATATATATATATATATATATATATATATATATATATCTATATCATATTCATATCCATATCCATATCCATATCTATATACATATATAATATATATATTTATGTATATATATATATGTATATATATATATATATATATATATATATATATATATATATATATATATATATATATATATATATATATATATACATATACATATATACATATATATATAATATACATATATATATATATATATGAATATGTATATATATATATATGTGTGTGTGTGCGTATCTATAAGTTCATACCTATATATATATATATGTGTATATATATTTGCTATATATATATATATATATATGTGTGTGTGTGTGTGTGTGTGTGTGTGTGTGTGTGTGTTTTTTTTTTTTTGATTTTATGAGAAAGTACAAGATACATAGTCCTGCAACCTCGCCATGCGATTATTTGTTGTGTTCCTGACGCTGGCTGGAATGGAGCGCCTGCTATTTAGTTTCACGCCTGATTGAGCTGGAACATTCAGCAATGCTGAATTATTTGATTGGCGATACATTCGTGTCTGCTGATTTTCTAGAAAATTTTGTACAGGACTGGCTCGGTCTTCAGGAAATGGACAAGAACGGCCAATTGGTATTCCTCTCAGTGGAAGGGGACCATCTTAGATTTTCGCACGAGTGGTTTGTAGCGGAAATCATCAACAAATACTTGGTGTGATAGTACACAGGTTGGCACATTGGTCTAATAAATATCGTGAACACATATACTCAAACACAGAAGCTGAAAGTTATGTTGCAGTTCCCCTAGCACACTTGTAGTGTGGGAATAAATAGACTGGCAGGCATCGGATACATGTGGATACCGCTGAAATGATATTGTTTACGAACCACAACAAATACAACACTTGTGCTAAACTTACTCAACACATAATTTATTGATTATGCACACATGAATATAGCTATCCAACGATATGCTTATCATATTCTTGGCACTATTTTCAGTATTCTCTGACAGCCAGTAAAACTTTAATAATTTCGAGTAGGATACCATGACACTTTAAAATGCCGCCCAAAAATCTGGACTAACACTGTGGCGAGCACTATATTCCCAACTTTTGCACAGGCAGCGCTCGTATTAGTGAGACTGTTGATACCTTCTATTTGTACCATCCTATGACATGTCCTTGACCACTTGTGTCCGTCTTCGCTTCGATCTTCGTGCACTAGACTGCGCTTCATCATCGATTTCACACTCGAGTACCGAACTTTCCTCATCCGCTATTGTTCCCACCGCATTGTCGCCACTGACGGTACAGTCGTCAATAGTCTGTCTGCGCTTCCTGGTAGAACGGGTGGTCTTTCGACAGTGCTGCAAAGTGTCGTTTACAGTTGTATTGGACGTAGGTTTTGTCTCATTTCGGCCAGCAATTGGATCAGATTTACTGGCAGTCTCTGGGCTCATATTTGCTGTTCCGTCACTATTTGCCTCGACATCGCCGCTAGGGCTCTCAGTATCATTTTCAGTCCCTTGCGCAACCTCTAAAACATTGTTGTCCATACTTTGCGCTTTTTCAACCTTCACTTTGATACACTCGGCCTTCCCCTTCATGTTCGCCTCCCCTTCAGCTGCTGTAGGATTGCCTGACGAAACTTCCCCTATACCCACATCTTTGACGCTTGCTTTTTTATTTTTCACTGACTCTGGTTTCACTTTCCCTGCTTTTAGTTTATCCTTTTTCTCTTTGGTTTTTCTCTCCTTATTCATTGTAATCTTCAACTCTTTCTCTGCCTGCTTAAGTAGCTTTGCCTTCTCTCTAGCCTTTCTAGCCGCCTCTTTCTGAATCATACTTTCTTCAAACATATTGAACAGGGCCAGAGTTTTTTCCTCGCGTAGACTATCTGTTTTGATACCTCGAGTTTTGAAACAAAGCTTCCGCTTCTGACCGTCGGTTAATTTGTCCCACAGATCGCGGTATTTGTCATTCTCACTATCCAACAGAGTTTGAGTGGTGGCAGGAATATCAACCCCTAAAGTATTCGGGTTCTCCCACAGAGATACTGATACTTCTGACCCTAGAGAGGTGCACAACTGCTTGAAATTGTATTGATTGACTATCAGATAGAAGGAACCATCTCCCTTGTGTTGTATACCTACTGGCATTGTGACAGAATTGGCGCCTTTGATCCGGCACATAAGGCGCGTCTTCCACCCTTGTGACCACCTTCGGCCACCTTCCTTGGAGAGTGCGACATATACACTACCATATTTTCTGTCGTATAGTGCTTCAAGTGTTGTGCGGTATGTGTATGTCAAACGCATTCTGGCTACGCACTGATCTGTGGATACCAATCTAAATTCAATATCCAATCAGTACGCATGAAATGATTGCTAATCGGTAGATAGCTAGTTCGACTTGTATATTGTATCAATCTAGTTTTTCTCAGAAATGTCGTGCGGGGAGATGTGCGCTGAATAAATAGCGTGTACGTGTTGTGATTCCTAAAACAGACGAAATATCCGTTGTAAACTGTATATTTATTACATGATGACAATGAGAAGATAAGTAGGCGGTCGGCAGTATATATAGAATTTAGTATTAAAATATCAAGGCCCGGTGTCCCAAGCCGCTCAAGTCTCCAAGCCTCGTAGCTAACGAGTGTGAACTGTGATGTGATTATCAGAATAATTCATGTTGTACTCTAAAAACACAATTTTCATCGCATGAAAAATACTTTTCATATCACAATCATTATTTTTCTATTGTTTTTTTGGAAAAACATCTATAAAATAGTTCCGTTGATTGTATGACGTATCATAGCCCACACAGTCCTGACATGGTCTATTTTTAGAACAGCTGACACGCAAAATAACAGGGGAAACATCATAATCGTCAACTTTTCTGAACTGGGGTAGAAAATGTACCAGAACTTCGCCAAGGTGGACAAATTTCAGACATGCTGCTAGGATTATAACAAGTTAATGATAGGTTAGATAATATACCCTACCGCTTGATGATGTATTGGCGTATATCCAAGTATTGCTGTTAGAATAAGCCGCCTTTGATATGAAATAGTAATGCAGACCGCCTTTGATATGAAATAGGAATGCCCAAAAGATCTATGCGATTGTCTTCGAATTTTCGAAGCATGCTCAGATTATATTATGGTCGTGACTACATAAGTGGGCAAGGTTCTGGGACTTGTGTGTCTACCAGGACTATTTTCACATCCATCCGTAAGATATAGCAGCATATCGTGAACTGACGCTCACAGGAGAACGATCAGAAAGCCGTACTGACGTCGAATACTACCGTTGCTTGAGTGTTTAACCGGTGGCAACCAAATAACTGAAAAACCATCATTACACGATAAAGGCCCTGTATTAAATTGTAAGTCTTGAATTCATACCAATACATATAATCTTAAATCAAAAACAATTAACTCGCGTTGCACGTTCATTATATTTACTGCTGTCGTTACTGATTAAAGTATGGTTGAATGATTATTATTTACTGTTGAATGCGAACGAACGACGTCCTTCCCCAAAAGTAATGGTGCATCTATATTTACTGCAACTATATATAAAATGTGCATATATATACTACTAAAACCTACGAATGCTTGCACATATAAGTCATTACTTTTATATATAGATACTTTGAAAGTATACGAATGCAGTATATATGGACATATGATTGCACGAACGATTATCTTGGAAGTATGTAGATGCTCGTCCACCTACATACTTATATATATATACTGAATATATATATATAGTATATATATATGTAATTATATATAATTATATACACATGTATATATATATATATACATCGATCGCATACATATACATAAACATATACGTACATGCATACATACATACATATTACATACATACATACATGTACATACATACATACACATACATACATACATTACGTACGCACATACATACATACATGCACATTATATACATACATACATACGGGACTGCATTATACATACTTACATGCGCCGTGCATACATACATACACACGCCCTGCATACATACATATACATACATGTATGCGTACGTATATATTATATATATATATATATATATATATATGATGTGATGTGTGTGTGTGTGTGTGTGTGATGCATATCTGATTTAAATATATATTTATATATATATAGTAATCACATACATCCACATACATACATCCATGGAATCCATCATAACCATATATATTGATGTGTGTGTGTGCGTGTGTGTGTGTGTGTGTGTGATGTATTGTGTGTGTACATTACATGTGATTATATATTTTATGTGCAATCAAAACATTATATATAGACCCATATATATATATATATATAAATACACATACGTGTGTGTGTGTGTTCTGCGTGTATATATATATATATATTTATTATATATGCACATACATATATGCAACATCCATGTATATATATATATATATATTATAATATGTATATATGCAATAATATATTATTATTGGCGATAATATATATATATATATATTACATATTATATATTATAATATTATTATTATATTATATATATACATATATATATTATATATATATATACGCATGCATGCATGTACGTATTATGTAGCACGCATTACACGCAATGATATAACGCAATAACGTGTATTTGAGAGAGTGCGTGCACAACACACACATATATATTATATATGCACGCAATGTAACGTATGTATATACATATACATATACATATCACACACATATACATATATTATACTGTATGTGTTTTGTATTATATAAAAATATTATATATATCCATATACGCAATAATATGCATAAACATGCATGCATGCATGTACGCATGCATATTATATATTATAATAACGAACATACGCATACATATGCATATACATTATATGTCCATATATATATACGCCCATATGTATTTATATTATATGCACATGCATACACATCACGGATATATATATCACAATACATATACATACATATGATGTGATGTGCGTGCGTGCTGATGTGTGCGTGTGTGTGTGTGCTCATGTGTGCGTGTGTGTGCGTGCGCATGTATGTATGTATGTATGCATATTTTATATTTATATATTTATATATTATTTATATATTTATATATATATATATATATATATACATGATGTGTGTGTGTGTGTGTGTATATATATAAATGCATATATATATATGTATGTATGTATGTATATGTGAATTATATATATATGTATATAAATATAAATATCTATATATCTGTATGTGTATATGTATATATATATATATAGATATACATATGAATGTGCATATATATATAAATGTATATATACGTGCGCACTGGCGCAAATGTAATGCATTTACTCCAATACAGAACAAATCAAACTGTTCTCCCATCAGTCAACGAAACTCAAGTTGTTGCAATGTTCAATCACAAATGGGCAAGGTATGTAATTTACCCCTTTGCAGCAAATAAAAAGAAGGAGTCATATAGCCAAAATACACATTGCTACTTTTTGTATTTATGGTTTTATGTTTTATTTGGACTTACTACTGTCTAAGTGTTGGATCTTAGCTAAAGTACACTTTGCTACTTTTTATGTTTGTTTCTTTAAGTTTATACATAAATAAATATAAAGTGTCGAGTGTTGCTGACCTGATGTCGAGAGAGCCCGAGGCCCGAGATTCTGAATGACTTGAGAAGTTGGTTGACACTATTGAGACTTGACACTGAGACACTTGCTACTTGCACTGAGAGAGAGAAACACGAAACAGTCGAACTGACTTTTAATAAACCTCGTGGAAACCGTCCGATAGGCAGCCCAGAGCAGTTTATTGGATATAGTCAATACCTTTTATAGTGATGTAACACAGCACCAATATTTCCAAGATACGCGAATAAAGCCTGAGTATAAATCTACGCTATTTGGTAAACGCTATTTGGTCATCAGAAATATCAGATTGGTCATCAATAAGTGACGTTTATACAATCTAGATTCGAATGACATTCCTTGGAAATTTTCTTCCCACCAGATCAAATGTAATTAGCTACTTATTGTTAAACTTATAATCATTATTCAGTGTATTTTTTTTGGTGATTTTTAAATTTTTATCTATATATATATATATATATATATATATATATATAATAACACCAAAAATAACAAAGGACTTTCATAATTATTTTTGAATTATTCACACACCACGTTCAAAAATATTCAATACTTTTTTTTTGGGAAGGTGGTTCATTTCTTTTTTTTTCATATTAATTTATAGAAAGGAAAAGATTTAAAAAGAAAAACTACTTTCAAAGAGAGATCGGCATCAAATTATCTGAACTCTGAACTCTGAAGTCTGATGTCTGAACTCTACTTACACATCTCAATAAACCTTAAATATCTCTACTGGTCTGCCCTTATTATTCTTCTAAAACAAAAACATATTCTCCAATATTTATTGATCGATAGCGAGTTACTTACAAAATCGCACAACTCACATGATGGGAGTTAAAAACTGTAAAACAACTAAATCTTTACAACCCAGATACGCTCTCAAATCTGGATCTATATATTACGCTCTCAAATCTGGATCTATATATTTCTGTTTTTATTCGAAGAAGAAAAGGGTTGGTTTGAGCTCCATCAAAACCTAAAATCTCAAAATTTGACTGTTTTTGATATGCCATTATGTACACTATTTGTGTCGATATCAGACACTTTTAGGGACAATTATGGCACATTTTTTAATACCCCAAAATATCCGACAATTTATATCTTAGGGTGGTTCTTTTAACGAGGAGTTTTCAATAAATCCGTTTAATTAAAGATATTTTTCAACCAATGAGAACACATAGATTTTGTTTTTCGAAAATTCATTAAACAACAAAGGTGCTCAGAATTTGTTGTAAAGGCTGACGAAAAACGAGAATACGTACGGTTAAAGTACGTTTGTCGACTGTGACGTAGAATAAGTAAATCCATTTCATTGGTAGAATGGAAAACCGCCCTTTTACAAATGTGGTGCCAAATGTGTGTTTTCACTGTTTTGAGCGCTCAATTCAATTGTGCGCACACACATATATGAAGTTGTCAGCTATAGGTAGATCCACAATATGTAGTAAACAGCAGCAGAAGAAATCCCAAAAGCAATTTTAATATCTTGGTATTTTCCGCCGGCTGCTATACGCAGGAAGGCAGCAAGTTGTACCTCCACATCTATTGCACCTCTTCTCAACATGCCCATCTTTTTGTTTCTTCTGCATGTTTCGTTTATCTCACATGCAAGAAACAAAAACTTTGATTACTTCCTACGAAAAGTGTTCTCAAAGCTGCGTTCTGTTTGTCAGCAGAGCGCAGAGTGTTTGCCAGTTCGCGCGAGTACGAGCAACAAGCGTCCCTCTATTGCACTTCACCTGAAAGCTGGAAAGTCCGTCACCCACTCTATCCCTTTCTATTGCAATCAGCAGCAAGATATGTTTAGACAGCATCACTCGTCACTTGTGTGTTACCGCCTTGTTCTTTAAGAGCGACATTGTTATTATGAACTACTTCCTGTATATAGTATAGTACAGTACAACCAACAGAAGATTCATAAAGTATGTAGGCAATGATGTGCTGTACTCTAATATACTATAACAAACAAAAAAGTATGTTTACAAAATGTGAAAATGTCAAAACGGCTCACACAACGATGCTTTGACACTCAATATTCTACCATATTGCAACCAATAGAAAGACGCAGTATTGCTCGTATATTCTGAGCGGCATAAGTATACTAATTTTTATTGGATTTCATCAACCACTAGGATGGCTTTATTTTCAAAATTTACGGTTTCAATTCCAACGACTGGGATGGCAAAAAAAAAACTGAGCCAAGGACCGTCGCAAAATTTTATTTACTTTTAATGGAGACCTCTCGTTAAGAACCACCCTAGAGTCCCCATGAAAATGTGTTGTTCCTCACACAGTTAGAATACACTATTATGAGAATTTGCTGTATTACTAAGACTATATGAATGTGTACAACTTTGTAATTGGTAGTTTTTGTTATGATAAGAAAGTCGAACAGGTCGAGACATTTTAGTGATGGCCCGATGAGGAGACACGACTTAGGCGACAGACAAACGAGCAAGTTTTCTGCAGGTATACAAGATGAAGAATTTGAACTTGATGATATTGAGTTGATTGGTGATGATGATAGTGCTTCTAATAGAAAGGAAATTATCGTGGACACTTCACTAGATGACTAGATAATGGGAATTATTCGAACAAACTATGGGGGGCTGTCTATACAGGTGCGTCAGCAAGGACAGACAGAAGAAAGAGATCGAACGCAAGAAGATCTGATTCGGAACCGATAGCATAAACATGAAATCTTTCTTCAGTATGAACCCAATGGCAGTAAACTCTAAACCCTAAACTCTAATACCCTATCTGACGTCAGTGTTCCCTCTGTGTCAAACCCACGACGTAGATCTGTTTAGGCTTTGTAGTCATATCCTTAGATAGTGCCTTCGCTACGACAATCTCTGCGTATTCGTTTCTTTTAAAAGGCTATGGCATATAGCCCTCTTGATACTCGTTGAAGCGGTTTCTTTAGAGTATTTCAATGTTTTGGACGCCGACTGTCATCAATCAAAATATTGGCCAGCACATGGGCTGTCATGGTCAGATATTGGCCTCATCACAATGGCCGATTTTTTTCATTGCAGCAATGGCTTCCTTTACACAATCCTGATCATTATCAGTATTCAGTAATCACACTGGATATTTAAATTTTGAAACTTCCAAAAAAAAAAACATTGACAGAAAAATGTATACAAGTACATTTTTAAGGGTGAGGTAAAGCGGAGCCATATGTATTTTAAAACTGTAAAGGTTAGGTAAATATATCCGACTGCATGACTGCATCACATAAATAAATAAATATTATGCTTTGATTTGTTTTTTTCTGATAAAGAACAAAGGCAATTTATGATATGAGATATGACCCACAGTATTTATGAACTATGACTGTCGGGGTAACGGGGTTCCGCCAGTAGAAATTATATATACTCCAAAAACTAAAAACTAAATATTTGTTCTTTTTTTGGTATTCTGTTTTTTTAACAAAAAAGAAAAAAAAAAAAAACAAAAAACACAGCTTCACACGTGAATCACAA
>LUCW03001703.1:60000-65000 GCA_001586965.3 Sphaeroforma sirkka
TCATTCCCGTCATATTGGGGAGTGTTTGAGCCAGCACCAGTACGGGCAAAACACCTCGCTGTATGTGGGCTGTGAGTTCCCCAATCGGAAATTCGGGCCATAGTCTGTCTCAATCTCTCGCGTTTACTACCAATGAGTGTATGGTTCGTGATATGGTTATTGGTGATTTGGGGTTGGACAGGAGGTGTTCTCAATGCTTGATCTACCAACAAGCTCTCCTTGGTCCTAAGGAAATCTCGTCTTCCCATATTTGTGTTAGTATTAATGTCAGTACCTGTAGTGGTATTACTATTGGTGTTCACGTTGATATTGGTACCAGTCCCAACATGGGATACGCCATCCGGGGTCGGCAACTCCACATCCGCGTCAAGACTCGTATCAACGCCCACTCTAGGTCTATGTAAGGAACTTTCGGCCGTTTGATGATCACCCCTATCTTCATTGCCCCTACTGCCATGTAACAAAACATGTGGAATATGCATGTGCTTGGATGCCCCAAGGTGTGTGTGCCGACCACCGGAGGCATCGAACCCACTACGAAAGGGTCGTTTAATAGCCTCCACGAACCTGTGTACCACACCCATATGCTTATCTTCTTCCCCGTCGTCTTGCACACCACCGTCTTCAATTTCATCGCTTCCCAACGCAAGCGTGCTTTCTTGGGCATGCATGTCTCTTACCGACCTCTGGCCTCGTGTCCGCACAGCCGGGAAATTCAGAGTATTCGTTTCCAGCCCTACGCCCATATGATCATACGCCTCACCCGTCTCCTCACTGTCCTGCGACGAATTTCTTATTGAAGCCGGGGTTTCCTCCGATAAACTGCGTTTAGTCGTGTAATTGGGCCCCTCTAGGGCTGATTTGTCCAGATCCCTATCGTAGTCATCACTACTACCACTATCTTCCTCCAGTGTTTTAGCTGCGCACAAACTGCCGGCTAGCAGTATAGAGTGTCCCAAAGAATTCACACTCATGCTCGCAGTGGGGCCAATATTTGTAGTACTATTTATGCTACTTGTCGTTGTCTTGACGCTGTGGCTTGTGCTGATGTACGATCCCTTCCTGGACTCAGCCGATCTCGGGCCGGAAGTAAACATCGGTACAGAATGGATGGACGTGCGCGATGCGCTCGTGCTGGATCGGTTTCCTATCCCACTTGAGCCTTGTCCTGTTTGCATATTTCCTAAGCAAAGCCCTGCAGCACTTCTGCCCATTAAAGCAATACCGTTCACCTGGTCGACATCGCTGTGGCTGTTGTCATGGTACCCTTCACCGTTTGCTTTGATGGCAAGATCGGGGAGCTCCGTCTGGTTTGGCATTTGGATGTCACCAGAATTCCCCATGGGGCCAAAGATATCCCCTAAATCCGGATTGAACAGAAAGTAATGCATCCACAGAGCCATCACAACCGGCACAACAAGCAGCGGTAAGGAATATGAGAGATCCATAACATAAGAACCGATACTATTGTCCGACGACGACCAAAAATTCATCACTGTATTGAGATTCACCACCACATCGACGCCCATGCACACCATATACGTGTACGTCGTGACAGATTGGAAATATCCGTCCTTGACTATAGCAATATACGGCACCGCCGAGACCACCACAACCAGCAGATATACGAAGAACATGTAATTGTTGATTTGTTGCCCTGTCTGTGTCAGACACAGACTGGGATCCGTGATACGGGTCTCCAGACACCGCTCCTGTGTTGACTGAGCGACTGCTTCCGTGTCCACCACAAAGAACAAAGGCAGGAAGTGCAGGGTTCCCGCAATAGTCGTGAATGCTGCAACTGTGGCCCAATTCATCAGCCACTGCCAGTGCCGCATTAACCACGGCGCGTCTGGGTCTATTTCGTCACTATCTGTGACCTCTACGACATCGGACTCTCTCGAGAGCGCCTCTATTGAACTGTCTGAGGGGTTGTACGCATTAACCTGTGCGTGTTTAGGCTCGGAGACCGTTTCAGACTCGTCCTCGTGTTCGTGGTCGCTGTCATTATGGTCCCCATCTTCGTATTCCTCTCCCGCCAGCACGATATCCATAGAACTTTCGTGGTCCCGCATTGTACCGGTATCTCTATCCCGTGGTGATCCATAGGTAATACTGAAGTCAGATCGTGCCATACTACTACGTATTTCCCCTTGCCCTTCGGTTTGTACTTGGTACTGATGATTTGATCTGTGCTTGTCCTGTTGGTGTTTACCAGGGTCGGTTTTGGTTTGACCAGTATGGTTGTCATCCATAAAACTAATGCTCTTCTTGTCCGAGCCTCGATGCTCACAATCACTCATACTAACTGGACGGCGGGATTGCGGCAATTCGATCATACTCGGGGACTCCACCTCCACATTAACACGTACATTATTCTCGCACGTACACGTATCTCGACAAGTGTGTTTGCGGCAGCTGTTCGCAGGTTTCGTACCTACATACTCACCACTCAGGGAAGTATCCATAGTCTTACTGTCATGTATCTGAGCACCATCTTCTCCCGCATTTGTACTGGCATGAGTGTCAGCGATGACATTCGTATGCTTATGCTTATTCGTATGTGCCGTGGCACCGCCGTGTTTGGATGCACTCGAACCCAGCTGTGAACCCCCTGCTGCCTCTTTGCCACGGTTCCCCTCAGCCCCCTCCGACCACGCACCACCAGCCATGCCGCGCTCGCACACAAACGAATCGCCAATGCACACATTCACACGCCCACACGCAGGGCATCCGCAACTTACAACCCCGGCTGCATTTGCCGGTACGGCCAGTCGATGCGCAACCTCTGGCGATCTATCGGGCCTCGTACACCCCGAATTCACGGGCATAGTACCACACTGACTGCCACCGTTACTATTATACAATCCACATTTTCTGCGAATGACTGTCTCCTGACTATCGCCCTCTCTGCCACTAGTACTCCCGTCAATGGTGGGACTGGTCTGTGGGGTTAGGCTGAGCACATTATGCGCATACTCGCCTGGCCGGTCACATTCATAAGACCTCTGCCGGGACATGGGTCGTGCCAGATGCTTGCGTTTGTCGAAATACACAGCTGCATCGCTCATAGTTCTATGCACCAGACTCCTCTTCCTATTGCTATTGCCGTCACCTTCCTCTGCATCCACGTCACTCTTGGCCCCACTGGCGGCCCATTTTCCGTCCTCTTTCACGGATTGACTCAAGTACGGGCGCTTGTCCCTGTGTGACCGTCGCAGAGGCGGTGATCGGCTTAGTCCCTGAAATATCTTAGATCCTATACTGCTACAACCAACGGTCCTATCACTAGTAGTCGTCCGCGCCCTCTGGCGTCTAATGATTTCCTTCCCATGCTCAGAGCTATCACTTACATCGAATACATCGCGGTTTTGGTCTTTGTGATGAGACGTTTGTCGTGCTATACTTGATTGCCAATTCGCGGGAAGGTTTATCTCTATCTGAGGTATGTTGGTAGCGTATTGTACATTCATGAGGGCCAGTTTGTATGCTAATGTCTGGTGCCACAGATAAAGGCAGTAAACAGGCCCCACCATGTATATACCTAACCATCTAATCAGCATAGACGGATACGAGCACACCCAGTCCGCATCAATTGCACACATGGTGAAGATGAAGCCATCTAAGATGAACCACGCGCTAATCACAAACGGCATGGCGTACGACCGGTGTGCCAGCGGCTCCCACTTGCGAAATACAATCAGGGCTGTGACGCCTATAATGAACCATACCATGCGAGACAGACTCATCCAGTACTGTTCGTGATCCACCCAGGTCTCGCACTCATAGCTCTCTTGTGTGTGTGTTGATGTTGTGCCGCTACGATAGTCGAGATGCTCGTTCGTTTGTACATAAGTATCTTGGTCAGTGTCGTCAGCTGCGAAGCGCCGAGTCAGGTGGTATACGTATGACAACGTGTCTGCATATTTACCAGAACTGACTTCCGGGGGCCTTGAAGGCGTGAGAAAGGGTGCGTACATACTCAAACCCCTACTATTTCATGTATATACTTATATGTATTCATATATGTATATACTTGTATATATTTATATTATATATATATATATATATATATATATATATACGATATATATGTGTGTGTATGTTTGGTATATATATATATACCTATATATAGATATATATACCTATCTAAAGATATGGATATATATATATATACAAGATATATGTGTGTGTATGTTTGTGTGTTTGTGTTTGTATACTTGTATATGTGTGTATGTGTACACAAGTGCGTATAATTGTATATGTATGTAATGTATGTGTATTGTGTGTGTGGGTATATATATAGATATGTATATATATATATATATATATATATATATATATTATATGATGTGTGTGTGTGTATGTGTGCGTGTGTGTGTGTGTGTGTGTGTGTGTGTGTGTGTGTGTGTGTGTGTGTGTGTGTGTGTGTGTGTAATAATCAACTCAATGTGTATAAATACACAAATTACATAAGTGCTGTTGCTGTGAAACAGAGTGCGAACAGGTGTGGTTCCGAATGCATAGCCGTAGGTGGGCCCGACTGGCTTTAGCTGATTATTTGAAGTTGTTTCGCCATACCTGCGTATAGGACGGAATCTGTTACGCTCAACTTAGAAAACGTAGTTAGTGCCTAGCTGAAGTTGATAAATAGGTCCACCTCACACCTGCGTCAACACGAGCATCAGTTCATCACTGAGCATTTGTCTGAACTTTAATATGTAATTTTCAAGTTTAGAAAAAGTATCGATGTATTTCCATCATGTATTATCGATTTACCGTGTCTCGGCCTCTGGCCGAAATAAAACGTAAACGTATATCAATTCCATGTCTATACATTTAAACGCAAAATGTATTGGGTCATGACTCATGATGATGAGTATATTCCATAGAGGCGAGTTTTTGTTGTTGTTTTTTTTAAAAAGAGATAGAAAATAAACAAGAACACGTAATTATTTATGTTGAGTTGTTGATTGCTGATCGGTCTGAAGAATTCTCGT
>LUCW03001703.1:70000-82907 GCA_001586965.3 Sphaeroforma sirkka
GAAAGTTTAGATCGGTGTTAACAACCTGGTTGGGCTTTGCACACACAGGTTCACCCCCAGATGCTCTTAAATCGTGGTAGAGACAAGTGATGGTATCCGATTCTACTTCTATCTTCTTGCAGCATACTTCCTGGCAGTCTTCGAAGCTTTCAGCGGCAATATACGTGTCGCGCTTCTCTTCATCGAGCTCATAGCCGAAGCCACAATAAGTTCTTCCAAATACCGATTCATTTAAGTATTGCTCTTCAAATGCCGACTCGTTAATCTCTGCCACACACGTCGAGGAGCAGATGTCTTGTAAATAAACACTTGTCTCTTCGGCGTAGCGCCGCGGACCAGAGGTCCTAATGGGAGGGTAAAGAGGTCTCTTGGCCCAACTGTTGGTCACAGGCTGGGGGTAAAGAGCTGCCTCTGCTGGTGCGAGTAGCAGAATTGAGACGGCGATAGTAAAAATACCAGCTAGCATCTTGTATTATGTAAACAATAAAATTGAATAGAAAACAATGATAAGAAAGAATGAGAAGGTGCACTTTTATAGTGCGGAGAATCAAGAAGTGAAGATGACCAGTTGACCACGAATACATTATTACTAGTTTGCGTCCGCCACGAGTCCACCGCAGCTCTTCCAAAAGAAGTATACAACATTATTTAAAACTGCTTTTGAAGACCCCTAAATAAACGTCACAAAGTTATCATCTCTTTTGTATTCTATTTTATTTTATTTTTTAAAACAAAACGAATCCAACCCAATTTTTCATTTCTTCATTCAATTTTCTGAATGCTATGATTTGATTGATTTCTTACCCTAGAAAAGCCACCCAATATAAATTCATACAGATAAATAGTTATTAGGATACATTACTCACATATTTATTTTAGTTACTTTTTTTTTACTTTTTTTCTAAATCCTTCTTAACAACTGCTGTTGTTGACAAAATATTTCTATCCATCAGCCATCAGATGTGAGGATAGTGAGATGACAGATCATCCCTGGCGTTCTGGCCTCAAATGACAAATGTCCACGCCGGGGTGTCAGGCTGTCAATTTCATTGGTGGTCCGGTAATACCGGATCCATTGCTCGACTCAGACAGGTCTCAGAAGTCAGTAGACTACTACTCTCGAATAGGGCTAGAGCGGTCTCTCTAGCCTCTCTCTACTACTACTAGTAGAGAGAGTTTCTACTAGTAGTAGTACAGGAGAGTATTTACATAGAGACTCAGGGAGTTTTAGACCTGAAGCCTTTAAGGTCCGACCCGCAACCGTCCGTCAATATCCAACTATTTAGTAAATATTTACATACCGGAGAGAGGGGGTTTTTTTTTATAAATGTATTATTGTATCCCAGCGCGCGACTTAAATTCACGCAAAATGGTTTTTGAAAAGAATTTTTTTTTTTACTAAATATAAAATAAAATAAACAGTATTCATATGCACAATCTTGATTGCACACCATCATTATTGATGATGATGATGATTATATCAGAATCAGATGTGTGCAGTACATATGCAGATTGCAATGAACTAAGTGAAGCAGTGGGTACTGTATTTACAGTGTAGCGTTGTAGACTGCAGTGTGGCTGTAACTGGCTATGCCCCTGTGCCCTGTGGACAGGCTGCGGTCAGTCTAGGACTCTAGTGGCTGTGCATAATGTGAAGTTGTGAACTGCGAGTGCGAAGTCTGCAACTTGCACTTTGTAGACTGTAAATAAATAACTGAAGGAGAACTAGAGAAAATCTTTCGGAATATGAGCCTCAAGACCGTCGGGGCCCAAAACACGATTTTTCGACATTTTCTAAAAGAATTAAAAAACACACACACAAATACACACATCAATACACCTACAACACACCTCAGTCACAGCGTTAGTATCGCTACCTAACACGCATACGATGTGGGTCGTAGCACTGTATAGATTAATTAGACTACGTTCTTTCCAGTGAGCACATTGAATTTCTCATCCGATGCAATTGAGCCCCACTTTTTGCCAACAGAAGGCGAGATCACTTTGCGCTCCGAACACGTAGTGAACTACTTTTATCTAAATATCATCAGGTTTCACACTAGCAACCATGTCGAGTACAAGGCGCATCCCACAGAAAGAAAAAACGTTCAAGTGTAAACTTCGATGGAAATTACTAGGTTTCAAACTATATTAAACTAAAATACAATTTAGTCAGTTAGGATTTAGCAGCGGTAGCTTGTGTAAGAATGATCGGGACTGCCTCTTGTTAAGAGCCTATATATCCTCGATCACACAGGGCGTACCTCTAGCTGTTCTTTATTGAATAATTTTCACTAGAAGTACTAAGTGTTCATGACCACTTGCCTAATTTGTAAATAGACATAATAACGTAAGTCACGTCAATACATTAGCTGATATAAATAAAGTTCCATCTGAAGAAAAGTTAAAAAAAAGAAAAGGACTTATTGGATTTTGGAGATTGGTGGGAGGACCAAAATCTATAAGTAGTAGTTCGGAGATTATAAAATTTAGTTTATAATATCCTACATCTACTAATGTCTCAAATAGGTCCAAGTAGATGAGTCATACCAAATACTCAGGCTATTGGAGCCATCAAAGTGAATTTAGAACACTTTGGAAATATTGGAAAAAAGAGCTTGTACTAAATTATTTAAAATACAAATAAAAACCAATGTATTATCTCAATTGATCTTGATATTTTAGACTGACCGGAGGCCGTATTTCTACACTAGCAGAGCTGTATATGTGAACTGAAAGGATGTTTGAATCGTACTGCTCGCAAGATTAGGCTACCACTGATTGATGATGACATTGCGCTTTGATGGGTAAAATATTAGAACCACACGGGAACGAAGATACATGGCAGAAGGCTATGGCCAAGCGCCGAACGTTATATAACAATACATTTATCAACGCTCAACACTTCACCTTACAGTAACTAGTGAATAGAGGTAATGGTATATACGCTGGGCTTAACGCCATGCCCAAACTGATGCATCAATGGAACGCAGATCGGAATATACTTCAAGCTGTGCAGGGCGAGTATGCAAGGGTACAGTGTATATGTACAAACGATGATTCCGGGTGTGGTGAATATCTACGCCACGGAGGCTATTTTCTTGTTCCCCGTAGCCAAAGGTATAGAAAGAGAGCAATAAGCTGGGTAGAAACCGTTGTGCGCGATCTGAAGAAAAAGAAACAGATCACCCGACTTAAACGATTACACATCAAAAGGAAGTATCGCATTGCTAATCACCACTTCCCCACTGAATACATTAGGACCAATGAGAAACAAAGACTCTCTTATCCGGGACTATGCCGTCGTTTATGTTCACTTACAACCGAAAACAACGTCTAGATCTACAACTACATCTTCTGACCGAGCTTGCATGTAGTTCTTACGTAACAATAGAAAACTCAGAGCTAAGACCAGTGGAGAAACACTGAAATGTAAACTTTGATGGAAATTACTAGGTTTCAAACTATATTAAACTAAAATACAATTTAGTCAGTTAGGATTTAGCAGTGGTAGCTTGTGTAAGAATGATCGGGACTGCCTCTTGTTAAGAGCCTAAATATCCTCGATCACACAGGGCGTACCTCTAGCTGTTCTTTATTGAATAATTTTCACTAGAAGTACTAAGTGTTCATGACCACTTGCCTAATTTGTAAATAGACATAATAACGTAAGTCACGTTAATACATTAGCTGATATAAATAAAAGTTCCATCTGAAGAAAAGTTAAAAAAAAGAAAAAAGACTTATTGGATTTTGGAGATTGGCGGGAGGACCAAAATCTATAAGTAGTAGTTCGGAGATTATAAAATTTAGTTTATAATATCCTACATCTACTAATGTCTCAAATAGGTCCAAGTAGATGAGTCATACCAAATACTCAGGCTATTGGAGCCATCAAAGTGAATTTAGAACACTTTGGAAATATTGGAAAAAGAGCTTGTACTAAATTATTTAAAATACAAATAAAACCAATGTAGTATCTCAATTGATCTTGATATTTTAGACTGACCGGAGGCCGTATTTCTACATAGCCCCCAGTAGCTTTTAGAACTACGAACGTACGTTAAGATACGATCTAGTTGGTAAAGCGAAAACCAAAGTAAAAAACGGTTTCGGTCATGACTTATCGAGTAAGTATGTGCCTATATGTACGAGTTCAAGACTCATGTTGTACTCTATGTCGTTTAGTATTTGGTCCAGTAACCATTTCCGATGTAGGCGCCTTACGTTTATTATTTGGTAAGGTAATAGCCAAAGGCTGTTCTTCATTAGTAAGTAAGTTTGAACAATTTTCTGCACTGTTGGTAAGCAGATCAGAAAGTTTAGTCACGTAGGAAGTAGGTGGCAAATAGGGAATTTCAGATCCGTCAGGGTTTGTAGTCACCTGAGGAAACCCTTTTCGTTTATCTCGTGTGTTCTTATGTAAACGCTTATTCCATTTCTTATTAAAGATACGAAGAAAGTCGCGAGATTCACGAAATGCATCGGAGGTTAGCCAAGCTACTGTCCCATCCATGAAACGGGTCTTGTAGTAAGTGTAACCGTCTTCGGATGTTTTGTCAATTATATCTTTGACTTGTGACTCCATAACTGGTACATCAGAATCAAATGAGCGAGCGAATGAGAGTTCGGAGGTAGGGATACGGTGAGTGCCTAGATTGGTTGCGCTAGTACCATCAATGTTATTCACTTCGTAAGTATCACTCTTCTCATCATGGTAGGAAATAACAAAAGGTCCTATCGTCTTAGAAGAGAGTTCGGTAACGTTGGCGTTTCGATTTATAATGTTAACGTAATCGCCGACTTTGAACTGAACAATGTTCTTAGTGTTATTCCATCGGTCATACGCTTTAAGTAGGACGCGATTCTTGTGCTCAGTAAACAGGGGTAAACAACGTTCTGCATATGCTCGATCTTTTGAAGCCACGGGGTAGCGTGTTTCTCGGGCGCAGTTTTATCAAACGTTGCTTGTAATTCACTATAGCGGCCAAAGAAATAGTGAAACGGGAGTGTTCCAGTTTGAGGATTCATGCAGTTATTCATTTGAGTCTGAACCCATTTCAAATGATAAGGCCACATATCCTCAACGTCGTCTAGTGCGGTACGCAAGAGTTTCTTAAGTTCTCTATGACGTGTCTCATTTGCACCCTGCGTTTGAGGTTTGTAAGGAACACCACGCCTATGGGTCATGCCTGATACGAGTATAAGTGCCTCCATTACGTCGGTACAAAACTCACTACCGTTATCAGAACATAGTACTCGGGGAAACCGAAGTCATTAAAGACGTGATAGCATAATTCTGCCACTGTTTGTGGACGTTTGTTCGGTATTGCATAAAGCAAGTTATAGCCCGAAGCCACACATAAGAAATGACAGATATATACATCGCCAGTATGCTTGGATCGCGGGAGTTTAACCAAATCGACTATGACTCGGCGCATCGGTTGGTCTTCTGTCACACTTTTAGGGGTGCCCAACCGTATCGCTTGATCTGGTTCTTTTCACAATCAGTACAGCGTCGGTATACTTCACGTATGGTTTCTTTCAGCGCCGGGTGATCAAGCCCTGCACGAATAGCCATTTTATAAGTATGCTCATATGCTCGATGCGTTAAATTATGTATAATTTTAACTCTACTTTCGAGCTCCTCTAAGTCAGTCAGATTCTGCGTAACGCTGGCTGGATGAACCATAGTCCTGTTGGAAAGGGCAACCTCAGTATCAGGAGGGGTAGAGTCCTGAGATACATAATTGACAACATTGGATTGTTGAAGTATCTTCTTCAGTTGTTTCGCCACTCCTGGCTGTTCTTTAAGCAGCGCTTTAAGTAGTTGAGTGCGAGCTTCAGGTTCTCTTAGAGTTTTGAGTCTTTGATCCATGGCCTTAGCTAGTTCCATGTTTTTACGATCTAATGCCGTTTCAATCGGCATTACCTCGACTGCAATCTTGTTGGGTGCATGTGTTGTACGAGTCTTGAGCTTTTGTTCAAACTCTTTAGACTCCTCTAGTTTAGCTAAGAATTCGGTTGAGGGTTTCCACTTAGTGGTACCTGCAGGACCGATGCGACAAACAATGGTGTGTTTCCAAGGCGTCTTCTTAATAGAATAGGATCCCTGATACAAGAACGTGTCGGTTTCACGGTCGACATAAATAGGTTCGTCTTGAATCATATTAATTAAATCACGTATCCATGGGTCGGAGTTACGTAAGGGACAACACAGCGTAATGGTAGATTTAGTAATATTAACATAATTTAACAACTGTGCGATAAGTTGACAAGGTGGGTTAGCCCACGCATTATGCTTTGATAAGTCAAGCTGAAATGCATCACCTTTAGGATGAGTCAACGACCTATATTCAGAAACCTGTTTGTTATGTTCTGCGGCAAACATATCAACAGTAAATGGACCCCATCGTGATTGAGCGAGGTTAAACCATTTCTTATTTAGCATCCAATCGGTTGCTAATAACTCTTTGACTGTTTTCTGGTAGTCGGGCACAAGTCGAGAGAGCATGTCAGGAAGATGGTTATGTATTCCTGGAATGTGTGTTATATTAAAAGCGAACTTGGCAATAATGTCATGCCAGCGGCTCACCAACTGTGAATCAGGGTTCATATCTTTTAAGTATGTTAAAGACTTTTGATCACAGGCGACAGTAAAGTAACTTCCATAAAGGTAGTCTTTAAACTGTCTTAGCGCAGTAACTATAGCAAGGAGCTCTTGTTTAACGGTAGGGTAATTCCGTTGACTCTTATTATAACTCTTGCTAAAGAATTGTATGTAGCGCGGTTTACCATTTATCGTTTGGTAAAGCACTCCACCTACCGCTCGATCTGAAGCGTCGGTTGCTACTTGGAATGGGACACCATCCACAGGGTACTGCATGATGGGTGCGTCCATTACTTTACTTTTGACTAGTTTAAATGCATCATCACATTCTTTAGTCCAAAGCTTTCCCAAAGGTCCTTTGTGCAGCCGTAGGTGACTGAAAGGCTTTAAGTAATGAGAAAGATGCGGTACCGAATCCGAGAAGAAGTTAACAAACCCACACACAGAGTTCACATCTCTTCCAGTAATTGGTGTTGATAAATCCAACAGAAACTGTTTCTTGCCAGGATCAATTTCTACCCCTGCTGCAGATACTTTGTAGCCAAGTAAGTGTATAGTATCTTTAGCAAAAGAACACTTGTCTTCGTTAATCTTAAGTTTAGCATGATTAAGTCGCTTTAAGACTTCTTTAACGAGTTTAGCATGTTCATGTGCTGTCTTTGTAAAGATAACTATATCATCTAAATAGACTGATACGTTATACGACAGGTCCGCAAATAGTTCCATCATAACTTGTTGGAAGAAAGAAGGTAACATGTGTAAGCCTTCAGGTGCACCTTTAAACTGGTACTTCTTACCTTGCCAAGTAAAGGAAAAGTATTTCCTATGAGGCTGATATATTTGTAGTTGATGGAATGCAGCTTTTAAGTCTATCTTGGAAAAGATAGTCGCACCCTCCATTTTGCGTAGTATCTCGCTTATCTTAGGTAAGGGAAAACTATGTTGCGGAATTAGTTTGTTGATTGGCGACAGGTCTAGTACTACTCTTGTTTTACTAAACGTTCCATCAGATTTATATTGATCGACCGCTAAGAGAGCTAAGTTAACTGGGGTTGCATCATAATTGATTTCAATTAGACCCTGTTTTAACCAATCTTCGATTTGGGTTTTGACAACGTCTTTGTGTCTCCAACTCACGTAGTTATGTGAAGGACACTTTAACTTAGAGAAGTCGACGTTTGTTAAGTCAAGTCTAACGTACCCATTAGAGAACTTAAACATACACCAGTCAGTTATTGCAATCTTCCTGTTTTGTATAATTAAGTCCATAATTATATCGGTGAAGTGCGGAATCATATCCTTTGCTTCACCTTCCGGAGGTTTAGGTATCTTTAACATATTATCATCTGACTGATCTTTATTCGGGTCTAGCCCATTAGGCAGACCAGTGAGTGTTATACCTAAACTGAGAAGATCAGTCATACCTATAATTAAATCGTATTTCTGAGACATGTCAGTAACGATTAGGTGAGTCTTCACTTCTCTTCTATCTGACAGCATTATGTGTGCATAGTCAATGGCTTTGTTCGCAAGTAGTAACTTTGCCATTTCCCAAGATTAAATCAGTTGTTTCGTTATGGACAGCCATATCTGTAGCGTAGGCTACTCGGCATGAGATAGCAGAGACTTCAGCCCTGGATCAAATAGTGCCATAACTTTTTCTCCATTTACGAAAACTGTTTGAAAGATACGTTCATCTCCTTTGGTATAGATTTTATTGAACATTTTCTCATAATCTTGCTCTAGTGCGCACATATGGTACTGTCAGTGCTTAACTTGGACGTCTGGTAAGTCCTTGCAATCCTCTTTGTGCCAACCGTTAGTACCCTTGCAAGTAGCACACTCTTTCATATAGTGTCCAAAATCTGGCTTGCCTGGTGCACACTTAACAGGGTCGTGTCTACCATTCCACTTGCCATTACGTTTTGTGAGGTTGTAACCACACTTCTTGCAAGGCGCTCTCACCTTCTTATCACCTTTCGGTTCGGTAGAAGTAGAGCCAGTACCCCCCTCCAGTAGTAGTGCGAGGTTTCTTAGTACTACGCGCAGTATTAGTCTCTACTGCGTTTCGCTTAGTGGGCTGGGTGTAGCTCGTGGTACTAAGTACTCTAGTAGAGGAATTGGTATGCTTGTGTACTATCTTCTCAAAGACAGACCAAGGCATAGATCGCAAATCACCATAGGCGATGATGTCATCATTGACTTTCTTAAAGAGGTTAGCTCCCAGAGTCTCCATCATCTGACAAATTAATAAATATTCGCCAGTATAGGTACGACCACCCATCCGTGTATTCATATGTGTCATATGAGCTAGAGCACCTCGAATAGTGGTATCGTTCGCAAAGAACTTGCGAGACTCTAGAAGTTCACGGTCACGTGCATCTTCAAAAAAAAAGGTGTTAAGTATATTATCACGCAACTGGTGCCAGGGTAGGGGCTTTCCAGTTGGGCTCATGAACCTTCAAGATAGTTCGCCATTCACCTGGCTCACAGAAATGAATAAAGGCATTCATCATCTGCTTATCCCTAAGGCTGGCAGACTCCTTAAGTTGGTCGAAGGCCTTCAGTGTCTCCACTGTACTCTCATTAGTAGAGAAATCGACCTCAGCCTGCGCGTTACCTAGCTGCTTTATAAAGCTTGGTTCTAAGTGTTCACGAGGCTCATGTTCAGTGCTACGGGCTGCTAGTGCCAAGATGGTGTCTATTTCCTTTCTCTTGTTATCGATTAGATAGCGAATGTTATCCGCTTTCCTATCGTCAAGGTCAGAGTCATTCAATAGACGGTCCTCAAGGACTTGCATACCAGAGCGTAATAGCCTGAGACGAGTATGTCTGGTTCTCACTTCCTCATCCTCAGGATTAGAGCAGGAACTCTCTAACGAGGTACTGGTGTAGCGATTGCCAAAATCGTGATTACCAGGGTTAGTTGGCAAATGAGGGTCGATATTACGAGGATGGTAAGCCTCATCGAGTTCCATACGATCATATCCTCTGACAGGGTTAGGTTTGTCAAGAGGATGGTCGATGGTAGCATCAGAGCTATAGAGATTAAATTTTGAAATATTATCTCTCTCGCCAGTGGTAATTGGCTTAGTGGTAAACATACTGGCTGGTAAACCAGTAGGTCTCGGGTTCGAAACCCGGCCCGAAATTTTTTTCTTCTTCGGTATAGGAAGAATATCAGCCAAGTGGGACACGATAGAGGGGTCCACAACTGCTGCTGCCGCTAGCTCCTTCAAGAGCGCTTCAGTGCGGTTCAATTGGCGTTGAGATTGAGAGGATCCAGCCACTCGTTGTCGAGTTATGGCGTCCTCAGCTTCGGCCCCAAGATTTGAGCTGAATGGAATGGCTTCTCCATCGATGGCGAAACCGAAATTTTCGGACAGGTCCAATACTTCCTTTTCACGCCGGATTTGTGCTGGAGTGTCCTTTAGATGTGGAGTTATAATGCCCCGACATTCGTATCCACGAATTTTCCAGCCTTCGACGTTTATCCCCAATATTTGACGGCACGTGGTCAGGGGGGGGGGCAAGCTGGGGTCCTGAGCTTCACTCCTAGGTGATACACGGACGCTGGCGAGCCTTTCCGCGGTAGTAGATACCTCTTCTTCCAAGGCTTTAGGATCCGACGAGTCATCCTCAGAATAATCCTCTGTACCAACCTCAGAATTTGCTTCCCCCAACAGTATCCTCGGCAGGCTCAACTCCAGACAGGCTAGGTGTTTCCACAGGGACCTCAGGAACCTCGGCAGGCTTAGCAGGCTTAGAGCTAGCGGCTCCCTTGCCTTTAGAAGTACCCTTAGCCATAGTATTTGCTGGATAGTAAATCGATGTCAGACAGTCTAGAAGCAGTACACTACTGTAACTACTATTTAACTGAAAAAAATGTAAACTTTGATGGAAATTACTAGGTTTCAAACTATATTAAACTAAAATACAATTTAGTCAGTTAGGATTTAGCAGTGGTAGCTTGTGTAAGAATGATCGGGACTGCCTCTTGTTAAGAGCCTAAATATCCTCGATCACACAGGGCGTACCTCTAGCTGTTCTTTATTGAATAATTTTCACTAGAAGTACTAAATGTTCATGACCACTTGCCTAATTTGTAAATAGACATAATAACGTAAGTCACGTTAATACATTAGCTGATATAAATAAAGTTCCATCTGAAGAAAAGTTAAAAAAAGAAAAGACTTATTGGATTTTGGAGATTGGCGGGAGGACCAAAATCAATAAGTAGTAGTTCGGAGATTATAAAATTTAGTTTATAATATCCTACATCTACTAATGTCTCAAATAGGTCCAAGTAGATGAGTCATACCAAATACTCAGGCTATTGGAGCCATCAAAGTGAATTTAGAACACTTTGGAAATATTGGAAAAAAGAGCTTGTACTAAATTATTTAAAATACAAATAAAAACCAATGTAGTATCTCAATTGATCTTGATATTTTAGACTGACCGGAGGCCGTATTTCTACAGAAATAACACCATTCCATCGTACTGTTCATGAACTTCAGATGCTCACACTGGAACAAACAGCCGTGATAACACATAAGCCATCAGCATTTATAAACACTGGCAGAGATAGTGACAGCAAATGTTTGAAATATCTTGGGGAGAAACACTTTGAACTCGCAGTAGAACAATCGTGTTTAAGTATAATTAACTATAAGGTGTAGAAATACGGCCTCCGGTCAGTCTAAAATATCAAGATCAATTGAGATAATACATTGGTTTTATTTGTATTTTTACATAATTTAGTACAAGCTTTTTTCCAATATTTCCAAAGTGTTCTAAATTCACTTTGATGGCTCCAATAGCCTGAGTATTTTGGTATGACTCATCTACTTGGACCTATTTGAGACATTAGTAGATGTAGGATATTATAAACTAAATTTTATAATCTCCGAACTACTACTTATAGATTTTGGTCCTCCTGCCAACTTCCAAAATCCAATAAGTCTTTTCTTTTTTAACTTTTCTTCAGATGGAACTTTCATTTTATATCAGCTAATGTATTAACGTGACTTACGTCATTGCGTTCATCTATCTACAAATTGGGCATGTGGTCATGAACACTTGGTACTTCTCTAGTGAAATTATTCAATAAAGAACAGTTGAGGTACGCCTGCTGTGTGATCGAGGATAATTAGGCTCTTATCAGAGGCAGTACCGATCATTCTTACACAAGCTACCACTGCTAAATCCTAATCATTATTAAATTGTAGGTTTTTAGTTTAATATAGTTTGAAACCTAGTAATCTCCATCGAAGTTTACATTTTTTAGTTATTTAGTAGTTACGGTAGTGTACTGCTTTCTTTAGACTGGTCTAACATCGTTACTATCCAGCAAATACTTATAGCTATGGCATTTCTAAAGGCAAGGAGCCGCTAGCTCTAAGCCTGCTAAGCCTGCCGAGGTTCCAAGAAACCCAGTAATTTCCATCGAAGTTTGCAAAGGGCAGATCGAGAGTTTACGGTTATGGGATACCGTGTGCGTTAAGTGATGTAAAAGTTTAGTAGCCAAAGACATGGCCAGAGTAAGAACACTGAAGATGAAGAAGAATCGTCGCCACAAGATTCTACAACCAGAAGCAGCTATATTGCCTGGAAACCGGACGACCACGCGCGTATTGACACCCTTTGAATAGTTCGTGTTCCTTTTATATGTGCTGCTGCATTATATGCGTGATAAAATGTCCAAAGCAGCTGAGACGAGTTTGAATTAGTGAGTCCACTGCAAGAAATTGTGTGCCCAGCTTGGGTATATGCATGTGCTGATATATTTGATAGTATAATGCCATTTTGTTTGGCAGCTCAGGGGCAAAACTTGTTCTTGCCCCAAGAACGAAGACTTCTTTAGGTACAGAGACGGTGCTATATACATCGGAGACGCCACAGAGAGAATAGTGGAAGATCTGTATGCGCAGTGCCCATCATTGCTTGTCGTATCACATTCCGATTATATAAAAAACATGAAACAATGAAGCATAACGTCATCACTGATACAGTATCAGTACATCTGCCACGTATCTCCTGACTTCCAGGCGGCGCTGCCACCGACAAAAGATATACACTCGTTCATGAGGCATGGTGCTACGCTCAAAAGTGATGTAAGATACCAGTTCTATACATGTATGATAAAGGTCTAACGGATAAGTATGAATTGAAAGGAATAATGTTTTGCGTTGTGACCCGAGAAAAAAAAAACCAGAACAAATCCTTGAGATCGTCTTGAGCGAAGTGACGTACTGTTGCCGATCGCAGTGGTGCGCGAGGTGCAATATTTGA
>LUCW03001704.1:0-14656 GCA_001586965.3 Sphaeroforma sirkka
CGCACATCAAGTTACCGGCATATTCCTGACCCTCCGCATTGCAACTACTTCCAGTTTCTTCACAGCAAATACTGCCGCAGAATGAATACTCACCTGGACAATGTGGATCTGACTACACTTCGTCGTCTTTTGAAAGTTTAGATCGGTGTTAACAACCTGGTTGGGCTTTGCACACACAGGTTCACCCCAAGATGCTCTTAAATCGTGGTAGAGACAAAGTGATGGTATCGATTCTACTTCTATCTTCTTGCAGCATACTTCCTGGCAGTCTTCGAAGCTTTCAGCGGCAATATACGTGTCGCGCTTCTCTTCATCGAGCTCATAGCCGAAGCCACAATAAGTTCTTCCAAATACCGATTCATTTAAGTATTGCTCTTCAAATGCCGACTCGTTAATCTCTGCCACACACGTCGAGGAGCAGATGTCTTGTAAATAAACACTTGTCTCTTCGGCGTAGCGCCGCGGACCAGAAGGTCCCTAATGGGAGGTAAAAGAGGTCTCTTGGCCCAACTGTTGGTCTGAGCTGGGGGTAAGAGCTGCCTCTGCTGGTGCAGTAACAGAATTGAGACGGCGATAGTAAAAATACCAGCTAGCATCTTGTATTATGTAAACAATAAAATTGAATGAAAACAATGATAAGAAAAGAATGAGAAGGTGCACTTTTATAGTGCGGAGAATCAGAAGTGAAGATGACCAGTTGACCACGAATACATTATTACTAGTTTGCGTCCGCCACGAGTCCACCGCAGCTCTTCCAAAAGAAGTATACAACATTATTTAAAACTGCTTTTGAAGACCCCTAAATAAACGTCACAAAGTTATCATCTCTTTTGTATTCTATTCTATTTTTATTTTATTTTTTTAAAACAAAAACGAATCCAACCCAATTTTTCATTTCTTCATTCAATTTTCTGAATGCTATGATTTGATTGATTTCTTACCTAGAAAAGCCACCCAATATAAATTCATACAGATAAATAGTTATTAGGATACATTACTCACATATTTTATTTTGGTTACTTTTCTTTTCCTAGAATCAGCTACTAGCAACTGCTGTTTATTTACGAGGCCAAAATATTTCCTATCAACTCAGCCCATCAGATGTGAGGATGAGTGAGTTATTAGATGCATCTGGCGTTCTGGCCTCAAATGAAATGTCCACCAGGGTGTCCAGGCTGTCTGTAATTTCATTGTTGATTCGTGTGCAGGATCCAAGTATCGACTCAGACAGGTCTCAGGATCAGTATTCCTACTCTCAGAATAGGGCTGAGAGCGGGTCTCGCCAGCCTCTCTTTTCTACTACTATTAGAGAGAGGTTTCTACTAGTAGTAGTACAGGAAAGGCTGTTTTACCTTAAGACTCGGGGAGTTTTTTTTTTTGAATCTGAAAGCCTTTGGGGTCCGACCTGCAACCGTCCTGTCATCAGACCAGCTATTTTATTAAATATTTACAAGCACCGAGAGAGGGTTTTTTTTATAAAATGTGGCTATTATATCCCAAAGCGACTTAAATTCACGCAAAAATGGTTTTTGAAAAGAATTTTTTTTTTTACTAAATATAAAATAAAAAATAAATGAGTATTCAATATGCAACAATCTTTTGATTGCACACCATCATTATTGATGATGCGATGATGATTATATCAGAATCAGATCTGTGCAGTACATTATAGTGCAGAGATTGCAAATGAACTTCGAGTGGAAGCAGTGGGTACTGCTGTTTACAGTGTAGCACGGTTGTAGACTGCAGTGTGGTTGTGAACTGGTTATGCCCTGTGCCCTGTGGACGGAGGCTGCGGTCAGTCCTAGGGACTCTATAGTGGCTGTGCATAATGTGAAGTTGGCGAACTGCGAGTGCAAGAAGTCTGCAACTTGCACTTTGTAGACTGTAAACAAATAACTCGAAAGGAGAATCTTAGAGAAAATCTTTCGGAATATGAGCCTCAAGGACCGTCGGAGATTCAAAAAAAACACGATTGCTTTTCGACATTTTCTTAAAAAAAGAATTAAAAAACACACACACACAAATACACATTATCACAATCACACCTACAACTACACCTCAGTCACAGCGTTAGTATCAAGCTACCTAACACGTACACGATGTGGGTCGTAGCAATGTATAGATTAATTAGACTACGTTCTTTCCAGTGAGCACATTGAATTTCTCATCCGATGCAATTTGAGCCCCCCACTTTTTTGCCAACAGAAGGCGAGAGAGATCACTTTGCGCTCCTGAACACGTAGTGAACTACTTTTATCTAAATATCATCAGGTTTCACACTAGCAACCATGTCGAGTACAAGGCGCATCCCACAGAAAGAAAACAAGTTCAAGTGTAAACTCAGATGGAAATTCGGCTAGGGTTTCAAACTATATTAAACTAAAATACAGATTTAGTCAGTTAGATTTAGCAGCGGTAGCTTGTGTAAGAATGATCGTGGGACTGCCTCTTGTTAAGAGCCTATATATCCTCGATCACACAGGGCGTGCCTCTAGCTGTTCTTTATTGAATAATTTTCTACTAGAAGTACTAAGTGTTCATGACCACTTGCCTAATTTGTAAATAGACATAATAACGTAAGTCACGTCAATACATTAGCTGATATAAAATAAAGTTCCATCTGGAAGAAAGTTAAAAAAAAGAAAAGGACTTATTGATTTTGAGATTGGTGGGAGGACCAAAATCTATAGTAGTAGTTCTGGAGATTATAAAATTTAGTTTATAATATCCCAAGAGTCTACTAATGTCTCAAATAGGTCCAAGTAGATGAGTCATACCAAATACTCAGGCTATTGGAGCCATCAAAGTGAATTTAGAACACTTTGGAAATATTGGAAAAGAGCTTTGTACTAAATTATTTAAAATACAAATAAAAAAACCAATGTATGTATCTCAATTGATCTTGATATTTTAGACTGACCGGAGGCCGTATTTCTACATTCAGCAGAGCTGTATATGTGAACTGAAAGGATGTTTGAATCGTACTGCTCGCAAGATTAGGCTACCACTGATTGATGATGACATTGCGCTTTGATGGGTAAAATATTAGAACCACACGGGAACGAAGATACATGGCAGAAGGCTATGGCCAAGCGCCGAACGTTATATAACAACGTTTATCAACGCCTTCAACACTTCACCTTACAGTAACTAGTGAATAGAGGTAATGGTATATACGCTGGGCTTAACGCCATGCCCAAACTGATGCATCAATGGAACGCAGATCGGAATATACTTCAAGCTGTGCAGGGCGAGTATGCAAGGGTACAGTGTATATGTACAAACGATGATTCCGGGTGGTGGTGAATATCTACGCCACGGAGGCTATTTTCTTGTTCCCCGTAGCCAAAGGTATAGAAAGAGAGCAATAAGCTGGGTAGAAACGCGTTGTGCGCGATCTGAAGAAAAAAGAAACAGATCACCCGACTTAAAAACGATTACACATCAAAAGGAAGTATCGCATTGCTAATCACCACTTCCCCACTGAATACATTAGGACCAATGAGAAACAAAGACTCTCTTATCCAGGACTATGCCGTCGTTTATGTTCACTTACAACCGAAAACAACGTCTAGATCTACAACTACATCTTCTGACCGAGCTTGCATGTAGTTCTTACGTAACAATAGAAAACTCAGAGCTAAGACCAGTGGAGAAACACTGAAATGTAAACTTTGATGGAAATTACTAGGTTTCAAACTATATTAAACTAAAAATACAATTTAGTCAGTTAGGATTTAGCAGTGGTAGCTTGTGTAAGAATGATCGGGACCGCCCTTTTGTTAAGAGCCTAAATATCCTCGATCACACAGGGCGTACCTCTAGCTGTTCTTTATTGAATAATTTTCACTAGAAGTACCAAGTGTTCATGACCACTTGCCTAATTTGTAAATAGATATAATAACGTAAGTCACGTTAATACATTAGCTGATATAAATAAAAGTTCCATCTGAAGAAAAGTTAAAAAAAAAAGAAAAGACTTATTGGATTTTGGAGATTGGCGGAGGACCAAAATCTATAAGTAGTAGTTCGGAGATTATAAAATTTAGTTTATAATATCCTTACATCTACTAATGTCTCAAATAGGTCCAAGTAGATGAGTCATACCAAATACTCAGGCTATTGGAGCCATCAAAGTGAATTTAGAACACTTTGGAAATATTGGAAAAGAGCTTGTACTAAATTATTTAAAATACAAATAAAACCAATGTAGTATCTCAATTGATCTTGATATTTTTTTAGATCGACCGGAGGCCGTATTTCACATAGCCCCAGTAGCTTTAGAACTACGAACGTACGTTAAGATACGATCTAGTTGGTAAAGCGAAAACCAAAGTAAAACGGTTTCGGTCATGACTTATCGAGTAAGTATAGCCTATATGTACGAGTTCAAGACTCATGTTGTACTCTATGTCGTTTAGTATTTGGTCCAGTAACCATTTCCGATGTAGGCGCCTTACGTTTATTATTTGGTAAGGTAATAGCCAAAGGCTGTTCTTCATTAGTAAGTAAGTTTGAACAATTTTCTGCACCTGTTGGTAAGCAGATCAGAAAGTTTAGTCACGTAGGAAGTAGGTGGCAAATAGGGAATTTCAGATCCGTCAGGGTTTGTAGTCACCTGAGGAAACCCTTTCGTTTATCTCGTGTGTTCTTATGTAAACGCTTATTCCATTTCTTGTTAAAGATACGAAGAAAGTCGCGAGATTCCACGAAATGCATCGGAGGTTAGCTAAGCTACTGTCCCATCCATGAAACGGGTCTTGTAGTAAGTGTAACCGTCTTCGGATGTTTTGTCAATTATATCTTTGACTTGTGACTCCATAACTGGTACATCAGAATCAAATGAGCGAGCTGGAATGAGAGTTCGAGGTAGGGATACGGTGAG
The DNA here is from genome assembly GCA_001586965.3 of Sphaeroforma sirkka. Classification (NCBI taxonomy): domain Eukaryota; class Ichthyosporea; order Ichthyophonida; genus Sphaeroforma; species Sphaeroforma sirkka. Next base: position 4,889 of record LUCW03001704.1, read on the forward strand.
TGCCTAGATTGGTTGCGCTAGTACCATCAATGTTATTTCACTTCGTAAGTATCACTTTCTCATCATGGTAGGCGGAAATAACAAAAGGTCCTATCGTCTTAGAAGAGAGTTCGGCAACGCTGGCGTTTCGATTTATAATGTTAACGTAATCGCCGACTTTGAACTGAACAATGTTCTTAGTGTTATTCCATCGGTCATACGCTTTAAGTAGGACGCGATTCTTTGTGCTCGAGTAAACAGGGGTAAACAACGTTCTGCATATGCTCGATCTTTGAAGCCACGGGTAGCGTGTTTCTCGGGGCGCAGTTTTATCAAACGTTGCTTGTAATTCACCTATAGCGGCCAAAGAAATAGTGAAACGTGGGAGTGTTCCAGTTTGAGGGATTCATGCAGTTATTCATTTGAGTCTGAACCCATTTCAAATGATAAGGCCACATATCCTCAACGTCGCGTTCAGTGCGGTACGCAAAGAGTTTCTAAGTTCTCTATGACGTGTCTCATTTGCACCCTGCGTTTGAGGTTTGTAAGGAACACCACGCCTATGGGTCATGCCTGATATTTGAGTATAAGTGCCTCCATTACGTCGGTATTACAAACTCACTACCGTTATCAGAACATAGTACTCCGGGGAAACCGAAGTCATTAAAGACTGATGATAGCATAATTCTGCCACCGTTTGTGGACGTTTGTTCAGTATTGTATAAAAGCAAGTTATAACCCGAAGCTTTATGGCCATAAGAAGTAATAGATATATACATCGCTTGTATGGCGGATCGCGGAGTTTAAGCAAAGTATGACTCAGCGCATCAGTTTGGGTCTTCTGTCACTTTTTAGGGAATTTGCCCAGCCGTATCTTTGATCTGGTTCTTTTCACAATCAGTACAGCGTCGGTATAATTTCACGTATGGTTTCTTTCAGCGCCGGGCGATCAAGCCCCGCAATGAATAGCCATTTTATAAGTATGCTCATATGCTCGATTGATGCGTTAAACTATGTATAATTTCCAACTCCACTTCTCGAGCCCCTCCAAGTCAGTCAGACTCCTGCGTAACGCTGGCTGGATGAACCATACAGTCCTGTTGGAAAGGGCAACCTCAGCATCAGGAGGGGTAGAGTCCTGACTTTTGTTCAAACTCTTTAGACTCCTCTAGTTTAGCTAAGAATTCGGTTGAGGGTTTCCACTTAGTGGTACCTGCAGGACCGATGCGACAAACAATGGTGTGTTTCCAAGGCGTCTTCTTAATAGAATAGGATCCCTGATACAAGAACGTGTCGGTTTCACGGTCGACATAAATAGGTTCGTCTTGAATCATATTAATTAAATCACGTATCCATGGGTCGGAGTTACGTAAGGGACAACACAGCGTAATGGTAGATTTAGTAATATTAACATAATTTAACAACTGTGCGATAAGTTGACAAGGTGGGTTAGCCCACGCATTATGCTTTGATAAGTCAAGCTGAAATGCATCACCTTTAGGATGAGTCAACGACCTATATTCAGAAACCTGTTTGTTATGTTCTGCGGCGAACATATCAACAGTAAATGGACCCCATCGTGATTGAGCGAGGTTAAACCATTTCTTATTTAGCATCCAATCGGTTGCTAATAACTCTTTGACTGTTTTCTGGTAGTCGGGCACAAGTCGAGAGAGCATGTCAGGAAGATGGTTATGTATTCCTGGAATGTGTGTTATATTAAAAGCGAACTTGGCAATAATGTCATGCCAGCGGCTCACCAACTGTGAATCAGGGTTCATATCTTTTAAGTATGTTAAAGACTTTTGATCACAGGCGACAGTAAAGTAACTTCCATAAAGGTAGTCTTTAAACTGTCTTAGCGCAGTAACTATAGCAAGGAGCTCTTGTTTAACGGTAGGGTAATTCCGTTGACTCTTATTATAACTCTTGCTAAAGAATTGTATGTAGCGCGGTTTACCATTTATCGTTTGGTAAAGCACTCCACCTACCGCTCGATCTGAAGCGTCGGTTGCTACTTGGAATGGGACACCATCCACAGGGTACTGCATGATGGGTGCGTCCATTACTTTACTTTTGACTAGTTTAAATGCATCATCACATTCTTTAGTCCAAAGCTTTCCCAAAGGTCCTTTGTGCAGCCGTAGGTGACTGAAAGGCTTTAAGTAATGAGAAAGATGCGGTACCGAATCCGAGAAGAAGTTAACAAACCCACACACAGAGTTCACATCTCTTCCAGTAATTGGTGTTGATAAATCCAACAGAAACTGTTTCTTGCCAGGATCAATTTCTACCCCTGCTGCAGATACTTTGTAGCCAAGTAAGTGTATAGTATCTTTAGCAAAAGAACACTTGTCTTCGTTAATCTTAAGTTTAGCATGATTAAGTCGCTTTAAGACTTCTTTAACGAGTTTAGCATGTTCATGTGCTGTCTTTGTAAAGATAACTATATCATCTAAATAGACTGATACGTTATACGACAGGTCCGCAAATAGTTCCATCATAACTTGTTGGAAGAAAGAAGGTAACATGTGTAAGCCTTCAGGTGCACCTTTAAACTGGTACTTCTTACCTTGCCAAGTAAAGGAAAAGTATTTCCTATGAGGCTCATATATCTGTAGTTGATGGAATGCAGCTTTTAAGTCTATCTTGGAAAAGATAGTCGCACCCTCCATTTTGCGTAGTATCTCGCTTATCTTAGGTAAGGGAAAACTATGTTGCGGAATTAGTTTGTTGATTGGCGACAGGTCTAGTACTACTCTTGTTTTACTAAACGTTCCATCAGATTTATATTGATCGACCGCTAAGAGAGCTAAGTTAACTGGGGTTGCATCATAATTGATTTCAATTAGACCCTGTTTTAACCAATCTTCGATTTGGGTTTTGACAACGTCTTTGTGTCTCCAACTCACGTAGTTATGTGAAGGACACTTTAACTTAGAGAAGTCGACGTTTGTTAAGTCAAGTCTAACGTACCCATTAGAGAACTTAAACATACACCAGTCAGTTATTGCAATCTTCCTGTTTTGTATAATTAAGTCCATAATTATATCGGTGAAGTGCGGAATCATATCCTTTGCTTCACCTTCCGGAGGTTTAGGTATCTTTAACATATTATCATCTGACTGATCTTTATTCGGGTCTAGCCCATTAGGCAGACCAGTGAGTGTTATACCTAAACTGAGAAGATCAGTCATACCTATAATTAAATCGTATTTCTGAGACATGTCAGTAACGATTAGGTGAGTCTTCACTTCTCTTCTATCTGACAGCATTATGTGTGCATAGTCAATGGCTTGTTCGCAAGTAGTAACTTTGCCATTTCCCAAGATTAAATCAGTTGTTTCGTTATGGACAGCCATATCTGTAGCGTAGGCTACTCGGCATGAGATAGCAGAGACTTCAGCCCTGGATCAAATAGTGCCATAACTTTTCTCCATTTACGAAAACTGTTTGAAAGATACGTTCATCTCCTTTGGTATAGATTTTATTGAACATTTTCTCATAATCTTGCTCTAGTGCGCACATATGGTACTGTCAGTGCTTAACTTGGACGTCTGGTAAGTCCTTGCAATCCTCTTTGTGCCAACCGTTAGTACCCTTGCAAGTAGCACACTCTTTCATATAGTGTCCAAAATCTGGCTTGCCTGGTGCACACTTAACAGGGTCGTGTCTACCATTCCACTTGCCATTACGTTTTGTGAGGTTGTAACCACACTTCTTGCAAGGCGCTCTCACCTTCTTATCACCTTTCGGTTCGGTAGAAGTAGAGCCAGTACCCCTCCAGTAGTAGTGCGAGGTTTCTTAGTACTACGCGCAGTATTAGTCTCTACTGCGTTTCGCTTAGTGGGCTGGGTGTAGCTCGTGGTACTAAGTACTCTAGTAGAGGAATTGGTATGCTTGTGTACTATCTTCTCAAAGACAGACCAAGGCATAGATCGCAAATCACCATAGGCGATGATGTCATCATTGACTTTCTTAAAGAGGTTAGCTCCCAGAGTCTCCATCATCTGACAAATTAATAAATATTCGCCAGTATAGGTACGACCACCCATCCGAGTATTCATATGTGTCATATGAGCTAGAGCACCTCGAATAGTGGTATCGTTCGCAAAGAACTTGCGAGACTCTAGAAGTTCACGGTCACGTGCATCTTCAAAAAAGGTGTTAAGTATATTATCACGCAACTGGTGCCAGGGTAGGGCTTTCCAGTTGGGCTCATGAGCCTTCAAGATAGTTCGCCATTCACCTGGCTCACAGAAATGAATAAAGGCATTCATCATCTGCTTATCCCTAAGGCTGGCAGACTCCTTAAGTTGGTCGAAGGCCTTCAGTGTCTCCACTGTACTCTCATTAGTAGAGAAATCGACCTCAGCCTGCGCGTTACCTAGCTGCTTTATAAAGCTTGGTTCTAAGTGTTCACGAGGCTCATGCTCAGTGCTACGGGCTGCTAGTGCCAAGATGGTGTCTATTTCCTTTCTCTTGTTATCGATTAGATAGCGAATGTTATCCGCTTTCCTATCGTCAAGGTCAGAGTCATTCAATAGACGGTCCTCAAGGACTTGCATACCAGAGCGTAATAGCCTGAGACGAGTATGTCTGGTTCTCACTTCCTCATCCTCAGGATTAGAGCGGGAACTCTCTAACGAGGTACTGGTGTAGCGATTGCCAAAATCGTGATTACCAGGGTTAGTTGGCAAATGAGGGTCGATATTACGAGGATGGTAAGCCTCATCGAGTTCCATACGATCATATCCTCTGACAGGGTTAGGTTTGTCAAGAGGATGGTCGATGGTAGCATCAGAGCTATAGAGATTAAATTTTGAAATATTATCTCTCGCCAGTGGTAACTGGCTTAGTGGTAAACATACTGGCTGGTAAACCAGTAGGTCTCGGGTTCGAAACCCGGCCCGAATTTTTTTCTTCTTCGGTATAGGAAGAATATCAGCCAAGTGGGACACGATAGAGGGTCCACAACTGCTGCTGCCGCTAGCTCCTTCAAGAGCGCTTCAGTGCGGTTCAATTGGCGTCGAGATTGAGAGGATCCAACCACTCGTTGTCGAGTTATGGCGTCCTCAGCTTCGGCCCCAAGATTTGAGCTGAATGGAATGGCTTCTCCATCGATGGCGAAACCGAAATTTTCGGACAGGTCCAATACTTCCTTTTCACGCCGGATTTGTGCTGGAGTGTCCTTTAGATGTGGAGTTATAATGCCCCGACATTCGTATCCACGAATTTTCCAGCCTTTCGACGTTTATCCCCAATATTTGACGGCACGTGGTCAGGGGCAAGCTGGGGTCCTGAGCTTCACTCCTAGGTGATACACGGACGCTGGCGAGCCTTTCCGCGGTAGTAGATACCTCTTCTTCCAAGGCTTTAGGATCCGACGAGTCATCCTCAGAATAATCCTCTGTACCAACCTCAGAATTTGCTTCCCCAACAGTATCCTCGGCAGGCTCAACTCCAGACAGGCTAGGTGTTTCCACAGGGACCTCAGGAACCTCGGCAGGCTTAGCAGGCTTAGAGCTAGCGGCTCCCTTGCCTTTAGAAGTACCCTTAGCCATAGTATTTGCTGGATAGTAAATCGATGTCAGACAGTCTAGAAGCAGTACACTACTGTAACTACTAAATAACTGAAAAATATGTAAACTTCGATGGAAATTACTAGGTTTCAAACTATATTAAACTAAAATACAATTTAGTCAGTTAGGATTTAGCAGTGGTAGCTTGTGTAAGAATGATCGGGACTGCCTCTTGTTAAGAGCCTAAATATCCTCGATCACACAGGGCGTACCTCTAGCTGTTCTTTATTGAATAATTTTCACTAGAAGTACTAAGTGTTCATGACCACTTGCCTAATTTGTAAATAGACATAATAACGTAAGTCACGTTAATACATTAGCTGATATAAATAAAGTTCCATCTGAAGAAAAGTTAAAAAAAGAAAAGACTTATTGGATTTTGGAGATTGGCGGGAGGACCAAAATCTATAAGTAGTAGTTCGGAGATTATAAAATTTAGTTTATAATATCCTACATCTACTAATGTCTCAAATAGGTCCAAGTAGATGAGTCATACCAAATACTCAGGCTATTGGAGCCATCAAAGTGAATTTAGAACACTTTGGAAATATTGGAAAAAGAGCTTGTACTAAATTATTTAAAATACAAATAAAACCAATGTATTATCTCAATTGATCTTGATATTTTAGACTGACCGGAGGCCGTATTTCTACATACAATAGACGGTACGACCGATTAACTAGACGTTTTGACAAAAGACTATTTAAAGCCTTTAATAGAAAATGATGTAAACGCCTACATAAGTCACAAACTGATAAAGACAGCATGTTCCCATCATCTGAAGTTACGGAAGTTAAACTTACCCACCTACAGCATTTATCGAGTCTTACTCCTCATCATTTGAGATGATAGTAGATGTAGGATATTATAAGCTAAATTTATAACCTCTGAACTACTTGGGTTTTGGTCTTTATGTTTAAACTATGTTATAAAAAACTAAGATACAATTTAAGTCAGTTAGGATTTAGCAGTGGTAGCTTGTGTAGGAATGATCAGGACTACCTTGTGGTAAGAGCCTTAATATCCTCGATCACACAGGTTGCCTCTAGCTGTTCTTTATTGAATAACTTTCACTAGAATTACTAAGTGTTCTTGACCACATGCTTAATTTGTAGATAGACATAACGTAAGTCAAGTTAATACATTGGCTAATATTAATAAAGTTCCACCTGAAGAAAAGTTAAAAAAAGAAAGATTTATTGGGTTTGGAGTTGCGGAAGACCAAAACCTGTAAGTAGTAGTTCAGATATTATAAACTTTTGCTTTATAATATCTACTCTACTATCGCCTCAATTAGGTCCAAGTAAATGAGTCACCAACTCATTGGAGCCATCAAATAAATTTAGAACACTGAATATTGAATATATACTATATACATATATATATATTATATATATATATATATATATATAATATATATATAATATATATATTATATATATATATATATATATATATATATATAATATATGTATATATATATGCTATATAATATATAACAATTAATAACCAATATATATGCTATATTTTATATCAACAGTATATGCATATGCTGACATATTTAATGTATAATGCATTGTGTAATGCATATATATGTATGTATATATGTATATATGTATATATATGTATCCATATGTATATATATAATAATATAATATAATATGTATAATGTACACATATTTGAATTTATGTATATACTATTATATGTAATATTATGTATGTATGTATGCATGTATGTATGTTTATATGTATGTTTTGTATAGATGCATGGACCCGTGAATAGTCAATACCTGATATGTTTTTTTTTTCTCAGGGGGCTATGGTATATTTGAGACCATAAGATATGTTTATATCCCTAAAACCCTCAAACCCTCGAATCGCAAGTAAAAGCGTCAGTTATGAAACGGGTCGCAGGCGAGAGCGTCAAGTTTAGTGGTCGCAGGCGAGAGCGTCAGCCTAAGTTGTCGCAGGCGATAAGGCCCGGTCGCAGTCGTAGGTTTCTCATTAGGAATAAAACGTGGGTTGTTCTTTTTGACTTTTAAAAAAAATTCAATGAAAGTTATGCAGTTAAATGGATTTTATTGAGAATAGTGATTGTTTTTCTAATCTCATTTTTTACTCTGATTGTTCTTCGTCTGATAAATAAATATGTACTTTCAGTCCCTCAATGGAGTCTCATTATATATGGAAGATATTTTATTGTTTGTTGAAATATATATACATATACCATTTTGTTAATTGCTTTTTAGAAAAACTAAAATACCAAAATAAAAAAAGCTGTGTAAGATAAGTTGATGAGACTTATTATATAAGATAAGTTATTTAATTTATACTTACAAATGTAGTTGCCGGATCGTTGTCAGTTCATCATTTTATATAACATAGAAGAGCCTTTTGTCACTTGAGCATATGTGTTGTCGGACCGTCGGGTTCACCATTTTATATAAATATAAGTTGATGTCCGACAAATCCCCATATGCTCAAGTGACAAGTTGACACACATTCTACACCACATGCTGCAGCGGCGTTAAAGCAGCAGCGTTCCTCTTTTTGGCAAGGCAGCAGAATGCAGCTCTCAGCTAATTTGACTTCAGACTCACCGATCATCTATTGCCAACACAATTTGTAGGAGTGCCTGACCTCCAAATCCCAGTGCACATAAACAATTGTCTCTGACTCGTGCACATATAGCAGTGGCCAGGCCACAGGCAATAAGCAGCACAGGGGTATAAAGCAGCATATTATACTGAGGCACTGAGGCCTAAGCATCGTAGATGCTGCATACAGTCAGTACACTATGTTTAACGGTCTACTTTCGCTTTCTTCGATTGAAATGCCGCAGTACAATCTCCCGATGATCAGAACTTTTTACTGCGGAACACCGTCACTGAACAGTGGATGCAGTGAACCATTTCTGCATACACTATACTATTGTTTCTGCTCAAAAGTGTGAAAAGAAGTCTGGCTTTGACACTCTGACTCTCTCTCTCTCTACTAGAGTAGAATAGGACTCGCTGGGAGACTGAGTCTGGACTCTCTGAGTCTCAAGTCTGGAGTCCTCTTGGGCTGAAACCAGACCCCAATACGGGTTTCATATATGCTGAAAACGTAGTACGTTTTATGTATTAATATCGCTCAATTTTGCAACCGTTTTCCCGTTTTCAGGTAGTATTTGTATTCAGTTACAGTACTGACAGAGAAGCAAATTGTAAAAACTAACTTTGATCTACCTTATATGGAACAATTAATAGCTGTTATGTTTTGACAGTAGAAAATCTGTCCAACTTTAAAAATAACCCCAAAAAAACAACAACTATACAACCAAGAATTAGTCAAACGTGCAAAACGTATTAAGTTCACGTTTTAACATAAATTTGAAAGCGTGTTTAATTTTTTAGTTGACAAATTGAAGTCTGCTCTGAAACTCTGAACTTCTCAAACAACGTCTGAACTTTGTTTTGTTTACTTTTAGGGTTGAATAACTTTCAAAACTGATCATAAGGCTGAGGACCCGTGAGGACTGAATACATATAGTCATAGGGGTAATTTATTTGTTCATAAATATGCTCGCATATTTTAAAAAAAAAACTGATGCTCTGGCTCTTCTTGTGGGGACTGGGAGTGGGAAACTGGGAACACCGGACCAGGTCTCAGCGATATTCAGGGGTTTAGGGGTATATTATTTCTAAAATTGGAAAATTAAACTGGAAAATTTTAGACAACACACAAGGGGGTCTACAAATAGGCAAATATATCGAAAAAAACTCGGTGATTTAAAAAAAAAAAGAGTAGCATATGCCTCAGGTCAGGAGTCGACTCAGGAGTCGTCTCAGGAGTGGGTGACTGGGGCCGACCTGCTGAAAGCCTGCAATGCTTTGACTATGTACTAACTAATCTGACTTGTGTTGTCAATATTGTTAGGCCGCCGACTGCCGACAGTGCCGAGTCAAGTGTCCGAGTGTCGACTTATAAGTCACAAAGTCACAAGTCACAAGTCACAAGTCACGACTACCTCTGAGGCTCTGAGTCTCGTCTCTAAACCCCCTGTGTACCCTCTGGGCTTCCCTTTACATACCCTATAACTATCCCTGAGTTTTTAGAGTTTAGAGATTAGAAAATACACAGGTTTAGAGACTTTTAGACTTTAGAGTTTAGACTCTCTGCTCACTGCTCAGTCTGCTGGGGAAGTGCTCAAACTGCTCACTGC
>LUCW03001705.1:0-29504 GCA_001586965.3 Sphaeroforma sirkka
TGGAATGGTTTCTCCATCGATGGCGAAACCGAAATTTTCGGACAGGTCCAATACTTCCTTTTCACTCCAGATTTGTGCTGGAGTATTCTTTAGATGTGGAGTTATAATGCCCCCCGACATTCGTATCCACGAATTTTCCAGCCTTTCGACGTTTATCCCCAATATTTGACGGCACGTGTTCAGGGGGCAAGCTGGGGTCCTGAGCTTTACTCCTAGGTAATACACGGACGCTGGCGAGCCTTTCCGCGGTAGTAGATACCTCTTCTTCCAAGGCTTTAGGATCCGACGAGTCATCCTCAGAATAATCCTCTGTACCAACCTCAGAATTTGCTTCCCCAACAGTATCCTCGGCAGGCTCAACTCCAGACAGGCTAGGTGTTTCCACAGGGACCTCAGGAACCTCGGCAGGCTTAGCAGGCCTAGAGCTAGCGGCTCCCTTGCCTTTAGAAGTACCCTTAGCCATAGTATTTGCTGGATAGTAAATCGATGTTAGACAGTCTAGAAGCAGTACACTACTGTAACTACTAAATAACTGAAAAATATGTAAACTTCGATGGAAAGCACTAGGTTTCAAACTATATTAAACTAAAATACAATTTAGTCAGTTAGAGATTTAGCAGTGGTAGCTTGTGTAAGAATGATCGGGACTGCCTCTTGTTAAGAGCCTAAATATCCTCGATCACACAGCGCGTACCTCTAGCTGTTCTTTATTGAATAATTTTCACTAGAAGTACTAAGTGTTCATGACCACTTGCCTAATTTGTAAATAGACATAATAACGTAAGTCACGTTAATACATTAGCTGATATAAATAAAGTTCCATCTGAAGAAAAGTTAAAAAAAGAAAAAGACTTATTGGATTTTGGAGATTGGCGGGAGGACCAAAATCTATAAGTAGTAGTTCGGAGATTATAAAACTTAGTTTATAATATCCTACATCTACTAATGTCTCAAATAGGTACAAGTAGATGAGTCATACCAAATACTCAGGCTATTGGAGCCATCAAAGTGAATTTAGAACACTTTGGAAATATTGGAAAAAGAGCTTGTACTAAATTATTTAAAATACAAATAAAACCAATGTATTATCTCAATTGATCTTGATATTTTAGACTGACCGGAGGCCGTATTTCTACATAGCCCCCAGTAGCGTTTAGAACTACGAACGTACGTTAAGATACGATCTAGTTGGTAAAGCGAAAACCAAAGTAAAAACGGTTTCGGTCATGACTTATCGAGTAAGTATGTGCCTATATGTACGAGTTCAAGACTCATGTTTTACTCTATGTCGTTTAGTATTTGGTCCAGTAACCATTTCCGATGTAGGCGCCTTACGTTTATTATTTGGTAAGGTAATAGCCAAAGGCTGTTCTTCATTAGTAAGTAAGTTTGAACAATTTTCTGCACTGTTGGTAAGCAGATCAGAAAGTTTAGTCACGTAGGAAGTAGGTGGCAAATAAGGAATTTTAGATCCGTCAGGGTTTGTAGTCACCTGAGGAAACCCTTTTCGTTTATCTCGTGTGTTCTTATGTAAACGCTTATTCCATTTCTTATTAAAGATACGAAGAAAGTCGCGAGATTCACGAAATGCATCGGAGGTCAGCCAAGCTACTGTCCCATCCATGAAACGGGTCTTGTAGTAAGTGTAACCGTCTTCGGATGTTTTGTCAATTATATCTTTGACTTGTGACTCCATAACTGGTACATCAGAATCAAATGAGCGAGCGAATGAGAGTTCGGAGGTAGGGATACGGTGAGTGCCTAGATTGGTTGCGCTAGTACCATCAATGTTATTCACTTCGTAAGTATCACTCTTCTCATCATGGTAGGAAATAACAAAAGGTCCTATCGTCTTAGAAGAGAGTTCGGTAACGTTGGCGTTTCGATTTATAATGTTAACGTAATCGCCGACTTTGAACTGAACAATGTTCTTAGTGTTATTCCATCGGTCATACGCTTTAAGTAGGACGCGATTTTTGTGCTCGAGTAAACAGGGGTAAACAACGTTCTGCATATGCTCGATCTTTTGTAGCCACGGGGTAGCGTGTTTCTCGGGCGCAGTTTTATCAAACGTTGCTTGTAATTCACTATAGCGGCCAAAGAAATAGTGAAACGGAGTGTTCCAGTTTGAGGATTCATGCAGTGATTCATTTGAGTTTGAACCCATTTCAAATGATAAGGCCACATATCCTCAGCGTCGTCTAGTGCGGTACGCAAGAGTTTCTTAAGTTCTCTATGACGTGTCTCATTTGCACCCTGCGTTTGAGGTTTGTAAGGAACACCACGCCTATGGGTCATGCCTGATACGGGTATAAGTGCCTCCATTACGTCGGTACAAAACTCACTACCGTTATCAGAACATAGTACTCGGGGGAAACCGAAGTCATTGAAGACGTGATAGCATAATTCTGCCACTGTTTGTGGACGTTTGTTCGGTATTGCATAAAGCAAGTTATAGCCCGAAGCCACACATAAGAAATGACAGATATATACATCGCCAGTATGCTTGGATCGCGGGAGTTTAACCAAATCAACTATGACTCGGCGCATCGGTTGGTCTTCTGTAACACTTTTTTAGGGGTGCCCAACCGTATCGCTTGATCTGGTTCTTTTCACAATCAGTACAGCGTCGGTATACTTCACGTATGGTTTCTTTCAGCGCCGGGTGATCAAGCCCTGCACGATTAGCCATTTTATAAGTATGCTCATATGCTCGATGCGTTAAATTATGTATAATTTTAACTCTACTTTCGAGCTCCTCTAAGTCAGTCAGATTCTGCGTAACGCTGGCTGGATGAACCATAGTCCTGTTGGAAAGGGCAACCTCAGTATCAGGAGGGGTAGACTCCTGAGATACATAATTGACAACATTGGATTGTTGAAGTATCTTCTTCAGTTGTTTCGCAACTCCTGGCTGTTCTTTAAGCAGCGCTTTAAGTAGTTGAGTGCGAGCTTCAGGTTCTCTTAGAGTTTTGAGTCTTTGATCCATGGCCTTAGCTAGTTCCATGTTTTTCCGATCTAATGCCGTTTCAATCGGCATTACCTCGACTGCAATCTTGTTGGGTGCATGTGTTGTACGAGTCTTGAGCTTTTGTTCAAACTCTTTAGACTCCTCTAGTTTAGCTAAGAATTCGGTTGAGGGTTTCCACTTAGTGATACCTGCAGGACCGATGCGACAAACAATGGTGTGTTTCCAAGGCGTCTTCTTAATAGAATAGGATCCCTGATACAAGAACGTGTCGGTTTCACGGTCGACATAAATAGGTTCGTCTTGAATCATATTAATTAAATCACGTATCCATGGGTCGGAGTTACGTAAGGGACAACACAGCGTAATGGTAGATTTAGTAATATTAACATAATTTAACAACTGTGCGATAAGTTGACAAGGTGGGTTAGCCCACGCATTATGCTTTGATAAGTCAAGCTGAAATGCATCACCTTTAGGATGAGTCAACGACCTATATTCAGAAACCTGTTTGTTATGTTCTGCGGCGAACATATCAACAGTAAATGGACCCCATCGTGATTGAGCGAGGTTAAACCATTTCTTATTTAGCATCCAATCGGTTGCTAATAACTCTTTGACTGTTTTCTGGTAGTCGGGCACAAGTCGAGAGAGCATGTCAGGAAGATGGTTATGTATTCCTGGTATGTGTGTTATATTAAAAGCGAACTTGGCAATAATGTCATGCCAGCGGCTCACCAACTGTGAATCCGGGTTCATATCTTTTAAGTATGTTAAAGACTTTTGATCACAGGCGACAGTAAAGTAACTTCCATAAAGGTAGTCTTTAAACTGTCTTAGCGCAGTAACTATAGCAAGGAGCTCTTGTTTAACGGTAGGGTAATTCCGTTGACTCTTATTATAACTCTTGCTAAATAATTGTATGTAGCGCGGTTTACCATTTATCGTTTGGTAAAGCACTCCGCCTACCGCTCGATCTGAAGCGTCGGTTGCTACTTGGAATGGGACACCATCCACAGGGTACTGCATGATGGGTGCGTCCATTACTTTACTTTTGACTAGTTTAAATGCATCATCACATTCTTTAGTCCAAAGCTTTCCCAAAGGTCCTTTGTGCAGCCGTAGGTGACTGAAAGGCTTTAAGTAATGAGAAAGATGCGGTACCGAATCCGAGAAGAAGTTAACAAACCCACACACAGAGTTCACATCTCTTCCAGTAATTGGTGTTGAAAAATCCAACAGAAACTGTTTCTTGCCAGGATCAATTTCTACCCCTGCTGCAGATACTTTGTAGCCAAGTAAGTGTATAGTATCTTTAGCAAAAGAACACTTGTCTTCGTTAATCTTAAGTTTAGCATGATTAAGTCGCTTTAAGACTTCTTTAACGAGTTTAGCATGTTCATGTGCTGTCTTTGTAAAGATAACTATATCATCTAAATAGACTGATACGTTATACGACAGGTCCGCAAATAGTTCCATCATAACTTGTTGGAAGAAAGAAGGTAACATGTGTAAGCCTTCAGGTGCACCTTTAAACTGGTACTTCTTACCTTGCCAAGTAAAGGAAAAGTATTTCCTATGAGGCTGATATATTTGTAGTTGATGGAATGCAGCTTTTAAGTCTATCTTGGAAAAGATAGTCGCACCCTCCATTTTGCGTAGTATCTCGCTTATCTTAGGTAAGGGAAAACTATGTTGCGGAATTAGTTTGTTGATTGGCGACAGGTCTAGTACTACTCTTGTTTACTAAACGTTCCATCAGATTTATATTGATCGACCGCTAAGAGAGCTAAGTTAACTGGGGTTGCATCATAATTGATTTCAATTAGACCCTGTTTTAACCAATCTTCGATTTGGGTTTTGACAACGTCTTTGTGTCTCCAACTCACGTAGTTATGTGAAGGACACTTTAACTTAGAGAAGTCGACGTTTGTTAAGTCAAGTCTAACGTACCCATTAGAGAACTTAAACATACACCAGTCAGTTATTGCAATCTTCCTGTTTTGTATAATTTAGTCCATAATTATATCGGTGAAGTGCGGAATCATATCCTTTGCTTCACCTTCCGGAGGGTTAGGTATCTTTAACATATTATCATCTGACTGATCTTTATTCGGGTCTAGCCCATTAGGCAGACCAGTGAGTGTTATACCTAAACTGAGAAGATCAGTCATACCTATAATTAAATCGTATTTCTGAGACATGTCAGTAACGATTAGGTGAGTCTTCACTTCTCTTCTATCTGACAGCATTATGTGTACATAGTCAATGGCTTGTTCGCAAGTAGTAACTTTGCCATTTCCCAAGATTAAATCAGTTGTTTCGTTATGGACAGCCATATCTGTAGCGTAGGCTACTCGGCGTGAGATAGCAGAGACTTCAGCCCCTGGATCAAATAGTGCCATAACTTTTTCTCCATTTACGAAAACTGTTTGAAAGATTCGTTCATCTCCTTTGGTATAGATTTTATTGAACATTTTCTCATAATCTTGCTCTAGTGCGCACATATGGTACTGTCAGTGCTTAACTTGGACGTCTGGTAAGTCCTTGCAATCCTCTTTGTGCCAACCGTCAGTACCCTTGCAAGTAGCACACTCTTTCATATAGTGTCCAAAATCTGGCTTGCCTGGTGCACACTTAACAGGGTCGTGTCTACCATTCCACTTGCCATTACGTTTTGTGAGGTTGTAACCACACTTCTTGCAAGGCGCTCTCACCTTCTTATCACCTTTCGGTTCGGTAGAAGTAGAGCCAGTACCCCCTCCAGTAGTAGTGCGAGGTTTCTTAGTACTACGCGCAGTATTAGTCTCTACTGCGTTTCGCTTAGTGGGCTGGGTGTAGCTCGTGGTACTAAGTACTCTAGTAGAGGAATTGGTATGCTTGTGTACTATCTTCTCAAAGACAGACCAAGGCATAGATCGCAAATCACCATAGGCGATGATGTCATCATTGACTTTCTTAAAGAGGTTAGCTCCCAGAGTCTCCATCATCTGACAAATTAATAAGTATTCGCCAGTATAGGTACGACCACCCATCCGAGTATTCATATGTGTCATATGAGCTAGAGCACCTCGAATAGTGGTATCGTTCGCAAAGAACTTGCGAGACTCTAGAAGTTCACGGTCACGTGCATCTTCAAAAAAGGTGTTAAGTATATTATCACGCAACTGGTGCCAGGGTAGGGCTTTCCAGTTGGGCTCATGAGCCTTCAAGATAGTTCGCCATTCACCTGGCTCACAGAAATGAGTAAAGGCATTCATCATCTGCTTATCCCTAAGGCTGGCAGACTCCTTAAGTTGGTCGAAGACCTTCAGTGTCTCCACTGTACTCTCATTAGTAGAGAAATCGACCTCAGCCTGCGCGTTACCTAGCTGCTTTATAAAGCTTGGTTCTAAGTGTTCACGAGGCTCATGCTCAGTGCTACGGGCTGCTAGTGCCAAGATGGTGTCTATTTCCTTTCTCTTGTTATCGATTAGATAGCGAATATTATCCGCTTTCCTATCGTCAAGGTCAGAGTCATTCAATAGACGGTCCTCAAGGACTTGCATACCAGAGCGTAATAGCCTGAGACGAGTATGTCTGGTTCTCACTTCCTCATCCTCAGGATTAGAGCGGGAACTCTCTAACGAGGTACTGGTGTAGCGATTGCCAAAATCGTGATTACCAGGGTTAGTTGGCAAACGAGGGTCGATATTACGAGGATGGTAAGCCTCATCGAGTTCCATACGATCATATCCTCTGACAGGGTTAGGTTTGTCAAGAGGATGGTCAATGGTAGCATCAGAGCTATAGAGATTAAATTTTGAAATATTATCTCTCTCGCCAGTGGTAACTGGCTTAGTAGTAAACATACTGGCTGGTAAACCAGTAGGTCTCGGGTTCGAAACTCGGCCCGAATTTTTTTTCTTCTTCGGTATAGGAAGAATATCAGCCAAGTGGGACACGATAGAGGGGTCCACAACTGCTGCTGCCGCTAGCTCCTTCAAGAGCGCTTCAGTGCGGTTCAATTGGCGTCAAGATTGAGAGGATCCAACCACTCGTTGTCGAGTTATGGCGTCCTCAGCTTCGGCCCCAAGATTTGAGCTGAATGGAATGGTTTCTCCATCGATGGCGAAACCGAAATTTTCGGACAGGTCCAATACTTCCTTTTCACTCCGGATTTGTGCTGGAGTATTCTTTAGATGTGGAGTTATAATGCCCCCGACATTCGTATCCACGAATTTTCCAGCCTTTCGACGTTTATCCCCAATATTTGACGGCACGTGTTCAGGGGGCAAGCTGGGGTCCTGAGCTTTACTCCTAGGTAATACACGGACGCTGGCGAGCCTTTCCGCGGTAGTAGATACCTCTTCTTCCAAGGCTTTAGGATCCGACGAGTCATCCTCAGAATAATCCTCTGTACCAACCTCAGAATTTGCTTCCCCAACAGTATCCTCGGCAGGCTCAACTCCAGACAGGCTAGGTGTTTCCACAGGGACCTCAGGAACCTCGGCAGGCTTAGCAGGCCTAGAGCTAGCGGCTCCCTTGCCTTTAGAAGAAGTACCCTTAGCCATAGTATTTGCTGGATAGTAAATCGATGTTAGACAGTCTAGAAGCAGTACACTACTGTAACTACTAAATAACTGAAAAATATGTAAACTTCGATGGAAAGCACTAGGTTTCAAACTATATTAAACTAAAATACAATTTAGTCAGTTAGGATTTAGCAGTGGTAGCTTGTGTAAGAATGATCGGGACTGCCTCTTGTTAAGAGCCTAAATATCCTCGATCACACAGCGCGTACCTCTAGCTGTTCTTTATTGAATAATTTTCACTAGAAGTACTAAGTGTTCATGACCACTTGCCTAATTTGTAAATAGACATAATAACGTAAGTCACGTTAATACATTAGCTGATATAAATAAAGTTCCATCTGAAGAAAAGTTAAAAAAAAAAGAAAAAAAGACTTATTGGATTTTGGAGATTGGCGGGAGGACCAAAATCTATAAGTAGTAGTTCGGAGATTATAAAACTTAGTTTATAATATCCTACATCTACTAATGTCTCAAATAGGTCCAAGTAGATGAGTTATACCAAATATTCAGGCTATTGTAGCCATCAAAGTGAATTTAGAACACTTTGGAAATATTGGAAAAAGAGCTTGTACTAAATTATTTAAAATACAAATAAAAACCAATGTATTATCTCAATTGATCTTGATTTTTAGACTGACCGGAGGCCGTATTTCTACAGGACACGCTTTATAGACGGTACGACCGCTGAGTTAACTTCAGACGCTTTTGACAATCAAGACTATTTAAAAGCCTTTAATAGAAAATGATGTAAACGCCTACATAAGTCACAAACTGATAAAGACAGCATGTTCCCATCATCTGAAGTTACGGAAGTTAAAACTTACCCACCTACAGCATTTATCCCGAGTCTTACTCCTCATCATTTGAGATGATAGTAGATGTAGGATATTATAAGCTAAATTTATAACCTCTGAACTACTACTTACAGGTTTTGGTCTTCCTATGTCTTAAACTATGTTATAAAAACTAAGATACAATTTAAGTCAGTTAGGATTTAGCAGTGGTAGCTTGTGTAGGAATGATCAGGACTACCTTGTGGTAAGAGCCTTAATATCCTCGATCACACAGGACGTGCCTCTAGCTGTTCTTTATTGAATAACTTTCACTAGAATTACTAAGTGTTCTTGACCACATGCTTAATTTGTAGATAGACATAATAACGTAAGTCAAGTTAATACATTGGCTAATATTAATAAAGTTCCACCTGAAGAAAAGTTAAAAAAAGAAAAGATTTATTGGGTTTTGGAGATTGGCGGGAAGACCAAAACCTGTAAGTAGTAGTTCAGATATTATAAACTTTGCTTTATAATATCCCTACATCTACTATCGCCTCAATTAGGGTCCAAGTAAATGAGTCATACCCAATACTCATTGGAGCCATCAAAATAAATTTAGAACACTGGAAATATTGGAAATATATATCTACATATATATATATATATATATATATATATATATATATATATATATATATATATATATATATATATATATATATATATATATATATATATATATATATATATATATATATATATATATATATATATATATATATATATATATATATATATATATATATATATATATATATATTATATATATATATATATATATATATATACATATATATATATATATATACATACATACATATGCATGTATATACCATATATATGCATGTATGTATGCATGCATGTATATACATATATATATATATATATATATATATATATATATATATATATATATATATATATATATATATATATATATATATATATGTATACATATATATTTAATTTATGTATATACTATTATATGTATATATGTATATATGTATATATGTATGTATGTATGTTTATATGTATGTTTGTATAGATGCATAGACCCGTGAATAGTCAATACCTGATATGTGTTTTTTTTCAGGGGGGGCTATGGTATATTTGAGACCATAAGATATGTTTATATCCCTAAAACCCTCAAACCCTCGAATCGCAAGTAAAAAAGCGTCAGTTATGAAACGGGTCGCAGGCGAGAGCGTCAAGTTTAGTGGTCGCAGGCGAGAGCGTCAGCCTAAGTTGTCGCAGGCGATAAGGCCCGGTCGCAGTCGTAGGTTTCTCATTAGGAATAAAACGTGGGTTGTTCTTTTTGACTTTTAAAAAAAATTCAATGAAAGTTATGCAGTTGTAATGATTTTATTGAGAATATGATTGTTTTTCTAATTCACCCTCATTTTTACTCTGATTGTTCTTCGTCTGATAAATAAATATGTACTCTCAGTCCCTCACGGAGTCTCATTATATATATGGAAGATATTTGGTTGTTTGTTGAAATATATATATTATTATGTTCATTTTGTTAATTGTTTTTAGAAAAACTAAAATACTGTACACAAAAAGCTGTGTAAGATAAGTTGATGACTTATATAAGATAAGTTGATGACTTGTCACTTGAGCAAATGTAGTTGTCGGACTGTCAGTTCACTATTTTATATAAATATGTTATACCTTGTCACTTGAGCATATGTGTTGTCGGACTGTCAGTTCACTATTTTATATAAATATAAGTTGATGTCCGACAACTTCATATGCTCAAGTGACAAGTTGACAACACACATTCACACTACGTTGCAGCGGCGTTAAAGCAGCAGCGTTCCTCTTTTTTTGCAGGCTAGCAGCAGAATGCAGCTCACACTCTGACTGTGACTCACCGACTATCTATTACAACACACTTACAGAGTGCCAGACTCAACTCACAGTACATAAATAACGGTCTCGACTCGTGCGCACATAGCAGTACAGGGCTACAGGCACAAGCAGCACAGGTACAGCAGCACAGGCACTGAGGCACTGAGGCACATCGCAGATGCCGCACAGTCGCACACTACGTTTAACGGTCTAATTTCGCTGATTGAAATACGCAGCACACTGATGACTGAACTTTTACTGTGAACACTGTCACTGAACAGTGGATACAGTGAACTATTTCTGCATACTTACATTATTGTTTCTGTCAAAAGTGTGAAAAGAAGTCTATTTGACACTCTGGACTCTCTCTCTCTCTCTACTAGAGTAGAATAGACTCGCTGGGGAGACTGGAGTCTGGACTCTCTGGAGTCTCAAGTCTGGAGTCCTCTGGGCTGTAAACCAGACTTCAATACGGCTTCATATATGCTGAAAACGTAGTACGTTTTATGTATTAATATCGCTCAATTTTGCAACCGTTTTCCCGTTTTCAGGTAGTATTTGTATTCAGTTACAGTACTGACAGAGAAGCAAATTGTAAAAAAACTAACTTTGATCTACCTTATATGGAACAATTAATAGCTGTTATGTTTTGACAGTAGAAAATCTGTCCAACTTTAAAAAAATAACCCCAAAAAAAACAACAACTATACAACCAAGAATTAGTCAAACGTGCAAAAACGTATTAAGTTCACGTTTTAACGCATAAATTTGAAAGCGTGTTTAATTTTTTAGTTGACAAATTGAAGTCTGCTCTGAAACTCTGAACTTCTCAAACAACGTCTGAACTTTGTTTTGTTTACTTTTAGGGTTGAATAACTTTCAAAACTGATCATAAGGCTGAGGACCCGTGAGGACTGAATACATATAGTCATAGGGGTAATTTATTTGTTCATAAATATGCTCGCATATTTTAAAAAAAAAAACTGATGCTCTGGCTCTTCTTGTGGGGACTGGGGAGTGGGAAACTGGGAACACCGGACCAGGTCTCAGCGATATTCAGGGGTTTAGGGGTATATTATTTCTAAAATTGGAAAATTAAACTGGAAAATTTTTTAGACAACACACAAGGGGGTCTACAAATAGGCAAATATATCGAAAAAAACTCGGTGATTTAAAAAAAAAAGAGTAGCATATGCCTCAGAGTCAGGAGTCGACTCAGGAGTCGTCTCAGGAGTGGGTGACTGGGGCCGACCTGCTGAAAGCCTGCAATGCTTTGACTATGTACTAACTAATCTGACTTGTGTTGTCAATATTGTTAGGCCGCCGACTGCCGACAGTGCCGAGTCAAGTGTCCGAGTGTCGACTTATAAGTCACAAAGTCACAAGTCACAAGTCACAAGTCACGACTACCTCTGAGGCTCTGAGTCTCGTCTCTAAACCCCCTGTGTACCCTCTGGGCTTCCCTTTACATACCCTATAACTATCCCCTGAGTTTTTAGAGTTTAGAGATTAGAAAATACACAGGTTTAGAGACTTTAGACTTTAGAGTTTAGACTCTCTGCTCACTGCTCAGTCTGCTGGGGGAAGTGCTCAAACTGCTCACTGCTGGGCGCCTTGGGCCTGGCAGGCTGACACTCTGACAGTGCTGGGGGAGTGAGTGAGTGGGAAAGATGCAGCTCATGAGCTCATTTTTTTAAAGTTCATTCTTTCTCATTTTTTTGTTGAAAAAAACGATTGAAGGTTCATCATTCATGCCTCATGACTCAGTATCAGATAAATTATAATCAGAGAGGGAGCCGGAAAACGTTCATTTCTTGGGAGGTGGTTTAAAAAATATATACCAAAAAACGTCATAATTTAAAAAAAAAAAAATGTCATATTTGTAAATTTGAGTCCATTCAAAATTGACAAGACTTTTTATAAAAAAAAAACTCAAAACTCAAGAAAATATCGTATCTATAAATAGAAACAAGCTAAAAAAAACCTGTTTCTACTGTGCTACATACCTACAGAGGCGATCCTCCTTGACGATGGCTGATGATAATTGAAACTACTCTAGTAGATGACCAAGGTATCGAGAGTAAGTTTCATTTAGTCACGTTTATATATACTAAAAATAAAAAATGGGGGACCTTTTTGCTCTTGCTGCTTTTCATAAGATCTCAGGTTGTGGATATGTATTGTGTTTTTAAAATAAAAACAAACAAGTTATTTTATATTTTAATTTCTTTTAAAAAGGGGTGATGGTTTTATATCTTGTTTGTTTTAAAAACAATTAAAAAAGCACGTATCGATTCGCAGTCATGAAATTGTGATTGGGACAATCTAATTTAAAACATCATATATATCGAATTCAATTTGAAACTTCTTTTGTATATTTAAATAAAAGATGTTTTATATATAAAATGAAAAATCCTCTACAACGACTTGAGTCATATATCATAGCAGGGAGTAGACTGTAGCGACTATCTAGAGACTCTCTCTCTCTCTCTATCTCTCAGAGTAGGAGAGAGAGGGAGAGAGAGAGAGAGAGAGAGAGAGAAAGAGTGAGAGAAGTACCCTCTGTACTCCTTTGGTTTTTTAATAAAAAAATCTTGTCCTCAACGAGCGAGAGAGAGAAGAGTAGTTTCTGGTTTCCGAAACGCAGCTCCAGAATTTTCTGTTTGGGAGTGTCTCCTTTCACCAATCAACAATGTAGAGACAAAAAATAGACGTAGAGACAAAAAATAAAAATTTGTTTCTGTTTTGAAAAATTTTACAAAAATAATTGAATTTAAAAAAGAAAAAGAAATTATTACTCTTGAAAGACATGTTGCCCCCAGTCAAGAATTTACGTATTATATAAAGGCTACGATCGAGATATATCTGTTTGGACGAATAACAAATTAACATCACCCCTTCACTGTCCAATCTATGTGCGTAAAGGATTTAAACCTAAAAATAAACGTAAAGTATACGTAAGAGTATACAATATATGTATTTCGGTATTGGAGCTGAATAGAAAAATACTACGGATATCTACAGCAATAGTTGCTTTGAGTTGGGAACTTGGGATACGCGGTTTTCATTTATATTCCAAGAGTGTCGCAGAAACAATCCCTGACACCTCTCAGCCCCGGGTAAGCAGGTACCCAGGCTCCCGCACACTGTCACCCAGGCACCCACCCATCAGAATGCAGTTTATATATAGGCCACTATCTGCAGTCTATGCTGCTGCACCACCTCCGAGCAACCCCAACCGTCACAACTCACAAGTCGCATACTCGCTTATAAAATAAAACCAGAGTCCAAGGCTCCCAAGTCCAAGTCCCAACTCTCAAGGACCTAAGCCCTAACTCCAACGGTCCCAGATTAGTAAGAGTGTCAGTCGGCTGGAGCGCCGAGCGGCCGAGGGCCGAGCGGGCGAAGAAACTGAAGATAAATACAAATACAAATTTGCATTTTGCAATCGACGACTTTGTATTTTATTTTTAAATGTCTTAAAAAAATAAATAAAAACTGGGAACAAGCTTGTGGTGTATACCGTATAGTGTATAGTCTATCATTTATATAGAGAGGATACGACTCTCCATAGTCTCCCGAGATTGGGACAATACAAAATGCCAGAGAAGTCGTTAATTATATTATACATAATTTAAATATCACTGGACATCCCTGTGGCAATATTGCTCAGTATTGCACAGTTGTGAATTGAAGAACACCACGCAGCCGATATTAGTACACCTCGCGATGTTATTACAGCCTTGTACACTAGTATTATAACATGAAATTAATAGATTAGACCGAATATTGTACTATACAGAACCCGTTGTTGAACCTGTGTGCGAATTTGCTGTGTGATGCCACCCGTTCCTCACGAGGGTCCCAACTTAAAGGGGCGTCAGCACAACAGTGATGGCGGATTGCAGAGACAGCAAGAGCCGCAATATACAGGCATACCAAAAGAGTTTCTAACAAATGTCCCGTCAGTCATGCCCATTGGGCTTCCCATAAGCCAACAACAGACTAGCGACCTATTTTTTCAGAGTCGCTCTAGTAGTCACGAACAGCTTGCAAGGTCGGTGTCGCCTTTACCCCTCAATTTTGGCTTGCCTGAGCATTCCAGTTCGTACAATTCACACCTCTCCAATTTGCAATCTGAAAATGTTGTGCAAGGCGCATTACAGCATCGAAACGCTGACTTTGACATACAACAACAACGAACAGGGTGTGGTAGTAATGACCAGTCAAGCACGTCGCTTGCGGGCGACTCAACAATCGCGCCTCAATTGAATAGTGTGGTGAACCAAATAGACACCAAATCAAGCTTGTTTATGCAAACGAATCGTCCTGCGTATTATGATAATCAGCCGAATCAACTTCCTCAGCAAAGCCAGGCACAAAACCTATCCTCTCGCCTTTCACCAGGCCTTCTCCCAAATGAATCCAATATTCAGTCGAGAGAAAATACTGACCAATCACGAACGCAGGGGCATGGAAATACACAAGCACCAGTACGAACGCAATCGCAAGCGCAAGCACAGCCACGCACCTATCAGCAACAGATGTCCCACAATTCTATGTTTGATAGAACCGATAGTGTAACGTCGGCGCCCATGGCCTATTCGAGTGAACAGCAACCATACCTTACAATACCATACTCTCAGGAGCGATACCAACAGAGTCCCCTACCGAGGCCCTTGCATGTTCCCTCATCACCCGTCTATAGTGACGAACTCACATCAGCCGTGAAAGCGGGCAATATCGACCGCGTCGCCAACTTAATACACACCGGTGTGAGTGTTGATGGAAAGGACACCAAAGGGTGGACAGCGATGCACTGGGCTGCCGCTACAGGCAATGTGGACTGTGTGGTCCTACTTTGTCGGGCCGGGGCCGATATTCAATCCAAATCCTATTCAAGTAAAACGGCCATGGACCTCGCTAAGTTGCGAGGGAATTACACCATCGTCGAGATACTCTCCGCCTGCGAGTATAGCAGCAAGCTTCAACAACCAAATCAAAAAGTCGAGTCACCCAGCGTGCCACAAAATTGGAATATAGACTTTAATGGCATAATTCATCCTGTGGATGGCATAGGCAATGAAAACACACTGCTGCACACTACGAGGAACGCATCAGTTCCTTCCAACTACAACCTGAATCATATGGAAATGAGCGAGGGCTTAAATAGTAATGAAGGATTAAGAAGTCTAGGTGACGGTCTCGGTGGCGGCGCTGTGGACGGGTCTTATTCCAACGACCATGCGATGGCGGCACAACAATATAGCTTGCATTTGGTGGACAATCCGAAAGAAAAACGTCCATCGGCAAGTGCATATGACCTAGTTGGACAAGCAAGTGGTAGCGACAGTTTTGATGCTATGCAACGAAGTATGTCATTAAACCCTTATCACGACAGCGACGCAGAAATTAGGAACACAACGCAATTACAACAGTCCTTTATGAATGGCGGCGGAAAAGTGGAATGGTCTTCTCCAACTGGTGGAAGCCTGGCGCCTGCAGGAAAGGTGAAACGAAGGAGGAATGGCTCATTCAAAACGTCTGTAAGCACGGGTTGTATCGAAGACGCGCCAAACGCTTCGTTGAAAACATCGAACTTTTCGGCATCTCACTTGGGGGATTCTGCTGCTCTCAAGGACTCCCGTTTGTCTGGTTTCTTCGGTGGCGATGGGGTAGAGAATAATTCGCCGTCGACAGTGTCGACCGGTGATAGACGAGAGCAAACATCAGTGTTCGGTACGGATGGTTGTAGTTGTGTGGAGTGTGGCACGCGAAACACCCCCCAGTGGAGGAAGGGCCCGTCCGGGCCTAGGACGCTATGTAACGCATGTGGTCTGAAACATCTTCATAGTCAACAAAGAGAGCGTATGAACGCGAGGCGTAGAGAACTTTACATGAAGAGCAAGAAGAAGAAAGAAGAAATTGCACGCCAAGCTGCACTGGAGATGGCACAATACGGCGATACAGCAGGACACAAACATGATCCCAATGACGTGTCCTCCGGGTCACAGGGTAATGTATAAGAGAGGTTTGTTGTTACCCAAAAAAGTAAAACAATAACAATACTATTAGTAAAGAAAAGGTGAACATCTTAAAAACCAGGCGCCGGAGAGTATGAGGAGCATCGAGTATAATCAACTAGAAAGGGTAAGAAAAAAAAGAAAAAGATAACGAACAAGCGAGAGAAATTAGAACTTTCAAATAAGAAAAGTACTTCTTCTTCTCCACAGCCGCTGGGGTTGGGAGAATTGAACAGAGTGCACAGGTAATCGTTATGCCGAATCAATAAAGTAAGAAGTAAAAGCTCTCACGGAGTAATAAATGTCTCTCGTCGTCAATGCATATAAATTATAAGAGACAATCAGTACAACGTTTCTGTTGACACTTGTTTCTTCAGCATATTATTTCGATTTTGTGTCGTAAAATCATCCCCAGTGCACTGTGGCGACTAACTTTATACTACGCTTTATGACTCAATCCTGCGAATGATTACTCACTTGTCCATCCGCACACTCTTTTAAGTCAGTCAATGCGGAAAAGACAACAGAGCTATTTTTTTTCAATTGTGAACTTGACTACATGCTATATTTTCCTTTCATAATATATGATGGGTGCTATTCGATGTGCAGTACTTCATTGTGGTTTTGAGGTCTTCCTTGGGTTTAAATAATCTGTTCTTTGCCGAATCTATATAGATATTAATTATCTGTCAGGTACAGATTTGGTTGTAGCTTCCTGCATATCCTATGTGGTAGTAGTAGGACTTGTTGTGATATACACACCTCACGTACATCCTAGGCTGACTACTTGTCTTCATGCTATCGTGATCATCATTGCAATTTGCTACACCCGATGTACACAGTTACACGGTGACATTTAAGTTACTTCCAACTCATATGTGATTTACTGGAATATTTCCCACTCTTGCTATTATATAGTATACAATCTGGACTCTCTATCTAAACACCTGTACCAACTGATTTTCTTTCTCACAACGGTCATTTAGTGTTTGCTTTAGTGGTGTGCAAAAATCATACAATGCAAGAAGCTCGTCTATCGAGGGCAACATATTAGCGTGGGCTTAAAAAATTGTGTAATGTCGAGCTCTGTCGATCAGAGATCAATCTTCAATGTTTTATTCTCCAGTCATTCCTCTTCACCTGATGAATCTATATCCTTGATTTGGTAGTATGTTGATAACTGCTAAGCCTCACAAATTTCTCGTAAGGTACAGGGTGACAATAGATACTTCGGCTACAAGTGATCACCAAAGCAACTTATCCACGATGATACACAACAGTTATACGGTGACGAGGTTACCTCAATTCATCTGCAATACTAATACCTTTTCTGCATCATGTAATTTGTACTCTGATCTCTCTTATCTCAAATACCAGTGTCAGTTGTGTATCTGTAGAGGCGCAGCGCTCAGACCTGCCTGTTGGTAAATACTAGTGGTGTACAAAAAGCCTACAATGCAAAGGAACTTGTCTATCGATAAGAAACATAGTTCGCGTAGGCGTCCGTTTTCCAGGCATTCATAAGAAGCAACACCGTGCTATTTTCGGATCTTGGGTAATTCAGAGATGCGTGCACTTGACTGACGCAAGTGTCCGATCCGCACCCAGCCTTCACAAACAAAGTTTAGATAGGTTTCGATAATTCAATATATTGTGGAATTGTAGCAATTGTTAGTAGAGCCAACTTCGCGACAAGACACTGCCGTAATAACCTCAAGTACAAGATAAGCAAAACGCGACTAGAATACAATTCTTTAATTATGTACTTAACTCGCCTTCTACTTCGAAGGTGGCAGCTGAAGCCTTGAATATGTTCACTAAAGCCTCATAACATGGGTATACTCGTATGATTGCAGCAGATGAACCTCGATGCATGTCAAATTAAAACGTTCACAAGGACATTAGAATTCAAGATTCAACCTTCTTCCATTCATACCCATTTTTCATATACACGCACAATTGTATCGTCATCCAATCCGATCCTACATTCAGATATTTACTTATACACTTAAGATTATCCAAGACATACAAAAATTGCGCAAAACAGTAAATACAGAAACATTTCGACACAGAAAATATTAATCCGGCCCTTAGCGATAACTATATCCAGAATTCACGAAATTTGATAACCGACACTGAAATTCTCGAGTACTACTTACTATGTTACCACTACTCAATTGAGGATTGATAAAACAAGAGAGCTAAATCATTTAATCGCAATTCAGCTCACTCTAAAACAATGTCTATAGTCGCTCAAATGTAAACACGACCACTTTTGAAATTTTCAGATTCTTGTATAACCAGCGGAGGTTGTTCCCCAACCAAACATACACTGATTTTTAATTTAAAATAACAATACCGATACTTTACAATACAAATAAACCATCATCTCTGGAATAAAGTCCAACTTCAGTACTATATTTCGACCTTGTCGTATACCATCTACTAGACTTGATGAACGAAACTCATATTGATTTCCAGAGGAATTCATAGTGATATTGCCTATATAATAGTGCAAAACATCCGCATTTGGTATTCCAAGCTAAAAATTATACACTCATGGACCATCAATAGAATAATTACGGAATCTCTCAGTACACAAAAGAACGAACTGTGCACTAGCAAGTGTAAAACATGATGCACAATATTACATAACAAATACCAGGTCAAAACCGCAGCACTGATATACAAGATACAAAAACCGCACATCATGCTCAACTGATTACCTTACTGTACTTCATCAGTGAATTGCACATGCAAAGCCCGTCCCGCTTCAAAACAGCGAGTAAACAAAAACCCCACAACGCGATATGAGATGTACAACTGACATCAACATTTATATACATACCAACATATTTAGGAGGGAGCATACACGAAGCTACGCAAATAAATATCAAAAACAATTAGTAGACGGTACCTGAAATCATTAAAATAGGTAGACCATGGAACTTGACAATTTATTTATGTATCGTTGCCAATCAGAACCACTCGTTAATATGGTACAGCAGTACACTTATGAACGAGGCTTCTCCTTCTTCTCCTGCGATAAAAAATGACACAAAAAACAAGACACAAATCAATCTAATGCTGTACTTTGTTTTCAAATTCAAAATTATATAAATATACACTCAGCAATTGCAATATAATCTTGGCTTACAAGTAAAACAAAACAAAAGCGAGGGTTTGGCACTCGTATTGAATACACAATTCAAGCCGAATGATTTATATTTATATACATCTTAATACATAGCACAAATTACTAACCTTGTATAGGGCAAGAAGAGAGACACCGGCCACCTTAACGACCTTGAAACGCACACCGGGGATATCTCCTACGGCGTGACCGGATCGACCGAAACCGGCTACAAGAACCTCATCGTTCTCATCGACGAAATTTAGGCAACCATCGTTGGGTACGAAAGCGGTGATACGCTTACCGTTCTTAATAAGCTGCACACGCACACACTTACGAATGGCAGAATTGGGCTGTTTGGCCTCAACACCAATCTTCTCGACAACAATTCCAGAAGCGTGGGAAGCTCCACCTTAACATAATGGTACAAATGCGAAAGGAGCGATCAGCAAGCATGCAAGCACCTTTTACTCAAACAAGAAACGAATTTGAATTGACACTTTGAAGATACACAGAAACGACGCTATATGCGCACAACAGCATTACTTTGAAAGCGAACGATTCATATGTGCAAGTTGCATACCGAAAGGATCGGCCTTCATCGCAGTAAGAAGGTTTTGCTTCTTGTAGCGCTTGTCAGCCCATTTCTGTACACGGCGATGCGATCGCATCTTGCGACCACATTGAATTCCACGAGGCTTACCTGCGCGTAACAGATATATAAAATTGGCATGTTAGGTTCCAGCCTTCGACCCATGATCATACACCAAACTACCATCGAACTGAAATGCCTTCTCAGAATTCGTCAGGAATAACAATGCTAATCGTTATATACACAGGTCAATGTTGCACACCCATCATTACTATTCAGTGATTGATGTGTTGTTATGTATTGCTGTTCAAGCATTTCGGTATATGATATGTGCTATGTCTTGATGATTCATGACGTCTATTTTGGATTGATTTTAATGTATCTTCGGTATTCGTGAGTGTATAAGGCTGGCACTGTGATCACACACACATACTGCAACCATATGCTGTGACTGCCACGTACCCATATTTTTGGATGTCTAGTTGCACTAAGGGGAAAAGAACGAAGCGCTATATTTCTCGAAGTTTATATGTCCTCAAAATTGATCTCGTGGATGTTCATACTATTTGCACAACCCACACATGCTTTTAGTAAAGGCCCCCAGTACCTACCAGAATTGCCCAAAGTTTTAGCGGGAATCGCATCGTCGATTTGGTATTACATATTTACATAAATATATGATAAATATAATACATCATGTTCTTTGCAACACCCATTTTAATTTTGTTTTTTTTTGTTTTTGACAATTTAATTATTTTACTAAACAAAACGAGCTCGTGTGGTTTTATTTTACTGGAAAAATACATAGCTTTCTAATAAAAAGTACAGGTTGTAAAAAAACCCCCAATGGTTTATTATTTTATATATAAAAGGTTTTCTATCTATATGTAATGTTGCCAAAACCTTGTTTGATAAATACTATGTATTTACAGTTTTTATTATATATGTAGTGTAGAAGAAGAAAAAAACCCCCCTAGAAATATTGCATCCAGGGCCTAAGGCCCCAGCCCTAGTGGTCCCAGGACGGCTCTGGTGATCAGGACAAGGACCCAGTGGCCAGCTGTGTAAATATTTTAGTTTTTATATTTATGTATATATAATATATGTAAAATCAAATATTTTTCTTTGTCCTATCCCAGTCCCCATTTTATATACGCGAGACTGGGGTGTTGACCCCAGGTCCGGCCTCTAGAGTGGGCCCAGGCACGAGGCAAAAGGACTCTAGGACGATTTTTAATTGTTTTATATATAAAATCCTATCATTCGAAATTTTTACATTTAGTTCAGACTCGACTTGATTTTGAAGGCTCACAAGTAGCCTAATATAAAATACATAACAAAGCCATACATCTATTTGGGATGCCATAAAATGGTCCAAACATTTGAGCGACAAAATTTGGCGCCCAAAGGTTAATATCACAAGGAAAAAAAAAAATGTACAAATTTAAGAACTTTTTAGTTGTGTTGCGCTTTTATGTCTATATGTACGTGCGGTTGAATGCGTAATAGTCGTTTATTATGGTTGCGTGTAACGTCATTGCATCCTGTCAGCAAAGGACAGAATTGGTCTTCAATGGATGCTCTGAGTCATTTTCCCGTGTTTCAAAGCATAGACATCCACCACAAGCTAGATCCAGTACAGCATCTCGACTTGAGAGACGCAGAGCCAAGTCCAACAAGGATACGCGCACAAAATGAATAGAAGTGTGTTTTCATAAACTCAGGTCAGACGGTGCATTGTCCGCTATTGAAGTAGAAAGTAAATACTGTAACAACGGTGAACAGCATGTTTGCAATATGTACTTTTACGTGACACTGGTGATGTACAATGCAAAAGGCGATGTGAAAGCTGCGATTTGATTCGCACCGACGATGAGACATATTCCAGAGATAGACTCCTGTGCTATTTCATATCATGAATTATCTGGATTACAACGCATACTAAATGATCCAAGCTCACTTGATTGATATAGCAGAGAGCGCGTTGAAGCAGACACGTATTGTATATTAGATTCAAAACTAGTCGGAATGTATAGTATTATTTCGTAGGAGGCGTAAGATGTACAACGTTATTATGAAAAAGTACCGGAATGTCATGTAAACACTATGTAACAAGTCACAACGTATAGCATTATCACGTAAGAGGTGGAACATATAATATTCAGCAGTTAGACCTACATGTGTAAACTTCAATGGAAATTACTAGGTTTGAAACTATATTAAACTAAAATACAATTTAGTCAGTTAGGATTTAGCAGTGGTAGCTTGTGTAAGAATGATCGGGACTGCCTCTTGTTAAGAGCCTAAAAATCCTCGATCACACATGTAGAAATACGGCCTCCGGTCAGTCTAAAATATCAAGATCAATTGAGATAATACATTGGTTTTATTTGTATTTTAAATAATTTAGTACAAGCTCTTTTTCCAATATTTCCAAAGTGTTCTAAATTCACTTTGATGGCTCCAATAGCCTGAGTATTTTGGTATGACTCATCTACTTGGACCTATTTGAGACATTAGTAGATGTAGGATATTATAAACTAAATTTTATAATCTCCGAACTACTACTTATAGATTTTGGTCCTCCCGCCAATCTCCAAAATCCAATAAGTCTTTTTTTTTTTTTTTTTAACTTTTCTTCAGATGGAACTTTATTTATATCAGCTAATGTATTAACGTGACTTACGTTATTATGTCTATTTACAAATTAGGCAAGTGGTCATGAACATTTAGTACTTCTAGTGAAAATTATTCAATAAAGAACAGCTAGAGGTACGCCCTGTGTGATCGAGGATATTTATGCTCTTAACAAGAGGCAGTCCCGATCATTCTTACACAATCTACCACTGCTAAATCCTAACTGACTAAATTGTATTTTAGTTTAATATAGTTTGAAACCTAGTAATTTCCATCGAAGTTTACATCCCTTACGTAACTCCGACCCATGGATACGTGATTTAATTAATATGATTCAAGACGAACCTATTTATGTCGACCGTGAAACCGACAAGATCTTGTATCAGGGATCCTATTCTATTAAGAAGACGCCTTGAAAACACACCATTGTTTGTCGCATCGGTCCTGCAGGTACCACTAAGTGGAAACCCTCAACCGAATTCTTAGCTAAACTAGAGGAGTCTAAAGAGTTTGAACAAAAGCTCAAGACTCGTACAACACACTGATATAAATAAAGTTCCATCTGAAGAAAAGTTTATAATATCCTACATCTACTAATGTCTCAAATAGGTCCAAGTAGATGAGTCATACCAAATACTCAGGCTATTGGAGCCATCAAAGTGAATTTAGAACACTTTGGAAATATTGGAAAAAGAGCTTGTACTAATTATTTAAAATACAAATAAAACCAATGTATTATCTCAATTGATCTTGATATTTTAGACTGACCGGAGGCCGTATTTCTACATAGCCCCCCAGTAGCTTTTAGAACTACGAACGTACGTTAAGATACGATCTAGTTGGTAAAGCGAAAACCAAAGTAAAAACGGTTTCGGTCATGACTTATCGAGTAAGTATGTGCCTATATGTACGAGTTCAAGACTCATGTTGTACTCTATGTCGTTTAGTATTTGGTCCAGTAACCATTTCCGATGTAGGCGCCTTACGTTTATTATTTGGTAAAGTATTAGCCAAAGGCTGTTCTTCATTAGTAAGTAAGTTTGAACAATTTTCTGCACTGTTGGTAAGCAGATCAGAAAGTTTAGTCACGTAGGAAGTAGGTGGCAAATAGGGAATTTCAGATCCGTCAGGGTTTGTAGTCACCTGAGGAAACCCTTTTCGTTTATCTCGTGTGTTCTTATGTAAACGCTTATTCCATTTCTTATTAAAGATACGAAGAAAGTCGCGAGATTCACGAAATGCATCGGAGGTCAGCCAAGCTACTGTCCCATCCATGAAACGGGTCTTGTAGTAAGTGTAACCGTCTTCGGATGTTTTGTCAATTATATCTTTGACTTGTGACTCCATAACTGGTACATCAGAATCAAATGAGCGAGCGAATGAGAGTTCGGAGGTAGGGATACGGTGAGTGCCTAGATTGGTTGCGCTAGTACCATCAATGTTATTCACTTCGTAAGTATCACTCTTCTCATCATGGTAGGAAATAACAAAAGGTCCTATCGTCTTAGAAGAGAGTTCGGTAACGTTGGCGTTTCGATTTATAATGTTAACGTAATCGCCGACTTTGAACTGAACTGTAGAAATACGGCCTCCGGTCAGTCTAAAATATCAAGATCAATTGAGATAATACATTGGTTTTTTTATTTGTATTTTAAATAATTAGTACAAGCTCTTTTTCCAATATTTCCAAAGTGTTCTAAATTCACTTTGATGGCTCCAATAGCCTGAGTATTTGGTATGACTCATCTACTTGGACCTATTTGAGACATTAGTAGATGTAGGATATTATAAACTAAATTTTATAATCTCCGAACTACTACTTATTGATTTTGGTCCTCCCGCCAATCTCCAAAATCCAATAAGTCTTTTTTTTTTTTTTTTTTAACTTTTCTTCAGATGGAACTTTATTTATATCAGCTAATGTATTAACGTGACTTACGTTATTATGTCTATTTACAAATTAGGCAAGTGGTCATGAACATTTAGTACTTCTAGTGAAAATTATTCAATAAAGAACAGCTAGAGGTACGCCCTGTGTGATCGAGGATATTTAGGCTCTTAACAAGAGGCAGTCCCGATCATTCTTACACAAGCTACCACTGCTAAATCCTAACTGACTAAATAGTATTTTAGTTTAATATAGTTTGAAACCTAGTAATTTCCATCGAAGTTTACATATTTTTCAGTTATATAGTAGTTACAGTAGTGTACTGCTTCTAGACTGTCTGACATCAATTTACTATCCAGCAATTACTATGGCTAAGGGTACTTCTAAAGGCAAGGGAGCCGCTAGCTCTAAGCCTGCTAAGCCTGCCGAGGTTCCTGAGGTCCCTGTGGAAACACCTAGCCTGTCTGGAGTTGAGCCTGCCGAGGATACTGTTGGGGAAGCAAATTCTGAGGTTGGTACAGAGGATTATTCTGAGGATGACTCGTCGGATCCTAAAGCCTTGGAAGAAGAGGTATCTACTACCGCGGAAAGGCTCGCCAGCGTCCGTGTATCACCTAGGAGTGAAGCTCAGGACCCCAGCTTGCCCCCCCTGACCACGTGCCGTCAAATATTGGGGATAAACGTCGAAAGGCTGGAAAATTCGTGGATACGAATGTCGGGGGGCATTATAACTCCACATCTAAAGGACACTCCAGCACAAATCCGGCGTGAAAAGGAAGTATTGGACCTGTCCGAAAATTTCGGTTTCGCCATCGATGGAGAAGCCATTCCATTCAGCTCAAATCTTGGGGCCGAAGCTGAGGACGCCATAACTCGACAACGAGTGGCTGGATCCTCTCAATCTCAACGCCAATTGAACCGCACTGAAGCGCTCTTGAAGGAGCTAGCGGCAGCAGCAGTTGTGGACCCCTCTATCGTGTCCCACTTGGCTGATATTCTTCCTATACCGAAGAAGAAAAAAATTTCGGGCCGGGTTTCGAACCCGAGACCTACTGGTTTACCAGCCAGTATGTTTACCACTAAGCCAATTACCACTGGCGAGAGATAATATTTCAAAATTTAATCTCTATAGCTCTGATGCTACCATCGACCATCCTCTTGACAAACCTAACCCTGTCAGAGGATATGATCGTATGGAACTCGATGAGGCTTACCATCCTCGTAATATCGACCCTCATTTGCCAACTAACCCTGGTAATCACGATTTTGGCAATCGCTACACCAGTACCTCGTTAGAGAGTTCCCGCTCTAATCCTGAGGATGAGGAAGTGAGAACCAGACATACTCGTCTCAGGCTATTACGCTCTGGTATGCAAGTCCTTGAGGACCGTCTATTGAATGACTCTGACCTTGACGATAGGAAAGCGGATAACATTCGCTATCTAATCGATAACAAGAGAAAGGAAATAGACACCATCTTGGCACTAGCAGCCCGTAGCACTGAGCATGAGCCTCGTGAACACTTAGAACCAAGCTTTATAAAGCAGCTAGGTAACGCGCAGGCTGAGGTCGATTTCTCTACTAATGAGAGTACAGTGGAGACACTGAAGGCCTTCGACCAACTTAAGGAGTCTGCCAGCCTTAGGGATAAGCAGATGATGAATGCCTTTATTCATTTCTGTGAGCCAGGTGAATGGCGAACTATCTTGAAGGCTCATGAGCCCAACTGGAAAGCCCTACCCTGGCACCAGTTGCGTGATAATATACTTAACACCTTTTTTTGAAGATGCACGTGACCGTGAACTTCTAGAGTCTCGCAAGTTCTTTGCGAACGATACCACTATTCGAGGTGCTCTAGCTCATATGACACATATGAATACTCGGATGGGTGGTCGTACCTATACTGGCGAATATTTATTAATTTGTCAGATGATGGAGACTCTGAGAGCTAACCTCTTTAAGAAAGTCAATGATGACATCATCGCCTATGGTGATTTGCGATCTATGCCTTGGTCTGTCTTTGAGAAGATAGTACACAAGCATACCAATTCCTCTACTAGAGTACTTAGTACCACGAGCTACACCCAGCCCACTAAGCGAAACGCAGTAGAGACTAATACTGCGCGTAGTACTAAGAAACCTCGCACTACTACTGGAGGGGTACTGGCTCTACTTCTACCGAACCGAAAGGTGATAAGAAGGTGAGAGCGCCTTGCAAGAAGTGTGGTTACAACCTCACAAAACGTAATGGCAAGTGGAATGGTAGACACGACCCTGTTAAGTGTGCACCAGGCAAGCCAGATTTTGGACACTATATGAAAGAGTGTGCTACTTGCAAGGGTACTAACGGTTGGCACAAAGAGGATTGCAAGGACTTACCAGACGTCCAAGTTAAGCACTGACAGTACCATATGTGCGCACTAGAGCAAGATTATGAGAAAATGTTCAATAAAATCTATACCAAAGGAGATGAACGTATCTTTCAAACAGTTTTCGTAAATGGAGAAAAAGTTATGGCACTATTTGATCCAGGGGCTGAAGTCTCTGCTATCTCATGCCGAGTAGCCTACGCTACAGATATGGCTGTCCATAACGAAACAACTGATTTAATCTTGGGAAATGGCAAAGTTACTACTTGCGAACAAGCCATTGACTATGCACACATAATGCTGTCAGATAGAAGAGAAGTGAAGACTCACCTAATCGTTACTGACATGTCTCAGAAATACGATTTAATTATAGGTATGACTGATCTTCTCAGTTTAGGTATAACACTCACTGGTCTGCCTAATGGGCTAGACCCGAATAAAGATCAGTCAGATGATAATATGTTAAAGATACCTAAACCTCCGGAAGGTGAAGCAAAGGATATGATTCCGCACTTCACCGATATAATTATGGACTTAATTATACAAAACAGGAAGATTGCAATAACTGACTGGTGTATGTTTAAGTTCTCTAATGGGTACGTTAGACTTGACTTAACAAACGTCGACTTCTCTAAGTTAAAGTGTCCTTCACATAACTACGTGAGTTGGAGACACAAAGACGTTGTCAAACCCCAAATCGAAGATTGGTTAAAACAGGGTCTAATTGAAATCAATTATGATGCAACCCCAGTTAACTTAGCTCTCTTAGCGGTCGATCAATATAAATCTGATGGAACGTTTAGTAAAACAAGAGTAGTACTAGACCTGTCGCCAATCAACAAACTAATTCCGCAACATAGTTTTCCCTTACCTAAGATAAGCGAGATACTACGCAAAATGGAGGGTGCGACTATCTTTTCCAAGATAGACTTAAAAGCTGCATTCCATCAACTACAAATATATCAGCCTCATAGGAAATACTTTTCCTTTACTTGGCAAGGTAAGAAGTACCAGTTTAAAGGTGCACCTGAAGGCTTACACATGTTACCTTCTTTCTTCCAACAAGTTATGATGGAACTATTTGCGGACCTGTCGTATAACGTATCAGTCTATTTAGATGATATAGTTATCTTTACAAAGACAGCACATGAACATGCTAAACTCGTTAAAGAAGTCTTAAAGCGACTTAATCATGCTAAACTTAAGATTAACGAAGACAAGTGTTCTTTTGCTAAAGATACTATACACTTACTTGGCTACAAAGTATCTGCAGCAGGGGTAGAAATTGATCCTGGCAAGAAACAGTTTCTGTTGGATTTATCAACACCAATTACTGGAAGAGATGTGAACTCTGTGTGTGGGTTTGTTAACTTCTTCTCGGATTCGGTACCGCATCTTTCTCATTACTTAAAGCCTTTCAGTCACCTACGGCTGCACAAAGGACCTTTGGGAAAGCTTTGGACTAAAGAATGTGATGATGCATTTAAACTAGTCAAAAGTAAAGTAATGGACGCACCCATCATGCAGTACCCTGTGGATGGTGTCCCATTCAAGTAGCAACCGACGCTTCAGATCGAGCGGTAGGTGGAGTGCTTTACCAAACGATAAATGGTAAACCGCGCTACATA
Organism: Sphaeroforma sirkka; assembly: GCA_001586965.3. Taxonomy (NCBI): domain Eukaryota; class Ichthyosporea; order Ichthyophonida; genus Sphaeroforma; species Sphaeroforma sirkka. The sequence goes on from LUCW03001705.1 coordinate 28,503, forward strand.
CAATTCTTTAGCAAGAGTTATAATAAGAGTCAACGGAATTACCCTACCGTTAAACAAGAGCTCCTTGCTATAGTTACTGCGCTAAGACAGTTTAAAGACTACCTTTATGGAAGTTACTTTTACTGTCGCCTGTGATCAAAAGTCTTTAACATACTTAAAAGATATGAACCCTGATTTCACAGTTGGTGAGCCGCTGGCATGACATTATTGCCAAGTTCGCTTTTAATATAACACACATTCCAGGAATACATAACCATCTTCCTGACATGCTCTCTCGACTTGTGCCCGACTACCAGAAAACAGTCAAAGAGTTATTAGCAACCGATTGGATGCTAAATAAGAAATGGTTTAACCTCGCTCAATCACGATGGGGTCCATTTACTGTTGATATGTTTGCCGCAGAACATAACAAACAGGTTTCTGAATATAGGTCGTTGACTCATCCTAAAGGTGATGCATTTCAGCTTGACTTATCAAAAGCATAATGCGTGGGCTAACCCACCTTGTCAACTTATCGCACAGTTGTTAAATTATGTTAATATTACTAAATCTACCATTACGCTGTGTGTGTCCTACACGTAACTCCTGACCCATGGATACGTGATTTAATTAATATGATTCAAGACGAACCTATTTATGTCGACCGTGAAACCGACACGTTCTTGTATCAGGGATCCTATTCTATTAAGAAGACGCCTTGGAAACACACCATTGTTTGTCGCATCGGTCCTGCAGGTACCACTAAGTGGAAACCTCAACCGAATTCTTAGCTAAACTAGAGGAGTCTAAAGAGTTTGAACAAAAGCTCAAGACTCGTACAACACATGCACCCAACAAGATTGCAGTCGAGGTAATGCCGATTGAAACGGCATTAGATCGTAAAAACATGGAACTAGCTAAGGCCATGGATCAAAGACTCAAAACTCTAAGAGAACCTGAAGCTCGCACTCAACTACTTAAAGCGCTGCTTAAAGAACAGCCAGGAGTGGCGAAACAACTGAA
>LUCW03001706.1:0-25000 GCA_001586965.3 Sphaeroforma sirkka
TTTGTGTGACATAATTTTCAAGACTATATAAACACACTAAACTATCGTCATACAGATATTACAAAGTGCATATGGGAATGAAATTTGACTTGATACTTCAATCATGATGTTTATAATGTATCTTGTGCATCAATACACATTATTATAGCGCATACGATACAGCCTTTTTCTATACTAAAAGTTTTAGAATTACACTATATCAGAAGTACATAAAGCTTATAACCACCAATTAATCAGGACTCTCTCCACGATCGACAATACCTCTGTGTAGTTGAGTTGAGACAGTTGCGCAATTATTCGCTTGTGCCGTATATCTTGCTAGTTCGTTGGGATTAGAAGCAATTGTGAGAACAAGCGGATACGTGACATCAAGGCCTAAGGCGCGACACAAGCTTATAACCAAGGCTATGAACACCCAAATCTCTGAACTGATGCTGAATGGGTGATTGTTGATTCATACTTGTCGATTGACTGTCGCACTGCGTAGTGTCTGTGTGACTGTGTCACACCACTCACAGACAATCACGACATGAAGAGAGTGATGACAATGCGACAACGCAGACAGTCTGACACTGTGTATGTTGACATCTGCCACAAACTTGTGCACTGTCACAGTCACAGACACAGTGACACGGTGACAGCCCCACGGACTCATAGTAATATCCACTGTGGCACAGACTGGCACTGTCCAGTGTCCACTATTGTATCGAAATTAAAAAGAACAGCGGCAGCCCTCTGGTGACAGTGACAGTGGAGTTCAAACTTTAACAACTGTTCATTTTTTTTTTGAAGATAATATTTATATGAGTAAAAACCCGGTCGTTCACACTGAACTTCACTGAAGTCTGAAGTTCTGAACCAGGTCGTTCATACTGATTTTCAACCTAAATTTTCCCAAAACTTGCTGTTCAATTTTTTCCAAAATGAAAGAAGGCTTTTTAGCAGATCATGATAACGCCAAAACTGCGATGAGTTTCCAATACTGACATTTTGGACATATATGATACACTACTATATGTAGAGGTAAAATGGATTTTAGCCCGGCCCAAATGTTTACACTCTAGAGGTCATGACCCTCTACTAGAGAAAGGAAAAATTGCCACAACGGACTATAACGTCCGTAGGACGTATAATGTACTTTTGGGGCACAAGTATCGTTAGCATACACTGGATGGAAAATGTATAACTTTAAGTTAGACATTGGGGATTGGAATCCAACGGTCTTGGACCGGAAGGTCAAAACAATCGAGTTTTTAAGTTTTCACCGATGGGATCGGGTGATAGAGCCAATATAGCGCTTCAAAAGTCCCGGATTGTGAACGAAATCTGGCTTGTATTTTTTTCTAAGGTCTGCATCAAAAATAAAAAAATGTATCCGAATAATATTTATCTATTTTATATAGAGGTTGCGTATAGCCCAGAACTGCCCTCAAAATCGATTTTAGGCGATTAGAAAAAAGGTGTGACCCCCGGGCCCCAGATCCCAGTACCAGTATGTGGTCCCCGGCGGGAAGTACCTGGTTCTTCTGTGCACCATACTACCTTATACATAATAGATAAAATTCGGTTTCCGATGGCAATGTTTAAAAAGTGAAAAACAAAGTCTTCCAAGTAAGTCAGGAGACCAACCCGATGACCCGAATTGTATCGAAAAATTTACGTATTGTTTCGTTTACAAAAAGAATTACCATATATGGTTATTTACCCAGATTATTTTCATAGCCAAACTCTAGGACTGGATTTGTTTGAATATTTTAGTCTCATTTTCTGGGCCTCTAACTCCTGTTTTTTAGCTCTTGTTTTTTAAAAAAAGGCAACAAAACAGATCACGTACAAATAGACAGAGACTTGTCACTTGTGTCTTGCGGCTGTCTCTTTGAGTCATCCGTCATCACGCATCCGTGTCTTGCGCTCGAGACTCCGAGCGTCGAGAGTCGGACGGAAAAGTTGAGACCCTTGCTTAATCCAGAGGGCCACTAAAACAAACATAAATAAATATACAAAAGCTGCACTTTGTTTTTCAAATGTTTTTTTTGAAAAGAGCAAATACAATACTCTCTCAGTCTCTCTCTCTCTCTCTCTATGACACTATGGACTATGATGTAGAGAGTGAGAGAATGTAGAGACTAGTAGAGAGTCTGAGAGTGGGGTTACAAAAAAAAAATAGGTCATGAACAATAGAACTATGAAGTCAAAATGAACCCATTCACGAATTCACGATTTATAAAGTATAAACATTGAACGTAAATAATCGATGTTTTTACTATTTTGTTAAAAAAAAGAAAAGTATGTATACGACTATACGTATTTAGGATAAAAGGCGACTATTTATGCCGCTGTGTCTCACTGTCTAAGTGTTTCACACCAAAAGAAGAGGGAGAGAACAAACAATCAGAGGGACTACTCACTGTCACCATATTATACTCATATACTAACTATTACTCTTGCACTAAGCTCATTACGTTTGGATACGGAATAGAAGTAAACGTAAACGCATATTTATTCAATTTTTAAACGTTATAGCGGTTATAAAGTCATCGGAAGGGCCTACCTAGGTTCTTTTTATAGGACAGGTTCATATGGTGAAAACGGTAGACACTTCAATAATTAGACACGCAAATTGCACCTATGAGTATACAAAGGTCCGCATATGGATTACAAGTTGAACGTAAATGTATATTTATTTGATTTATAAAAGTTTTAACGGCAAACGGTTTGAGGTGCTCTTGCATAATCTCCTAAAAAGACAACTTTTGCTCAAGGCAAGAGGCTGAAGGCTGAAGCATGCTCTGACCAAAACAAGTAAATAATGAATACTAAATATAGTAGCTTAGTTGTAAAGAGTAGGAGTGCGGTACCTGACTACCTTCTCTTTCTCGCTCTTTGAGAGAGTACTACTACTACTACTAGTACTACTAGAGTAGTAAGTAGAGACTAGAAGACTGTGATAGAGATCGATTGGCGAGCGATAAGCAATCAACTAGCTGCGAGCTTATGCGCTAGCTCCTATACGTCTATAGCCCCTCCTATGGGATAGGCCAAAGTTAACTCATATTTGTTTTTAAAAATAGAACTAGTCAGAAGTCAACACTCAGGACTCAGGAGGCGAGGGGTTCCTAAAAACTATTGGTGTAAATTCGAGTTCCAAGGTCCAACTACCCAACCACTCTAAACGTTCAACCGTGCAACAGTAATATATTGGCCCATAAGCCATAGCTGTGAGTCTATGACTCTGTGACTGATGGCAATTTGTGCTATATAAACCGCAAAGGCGCGTGTGATTGAAATTTAGAACTCGGTGTCCAAGGAGTCCGAAAGGTTGGACTCCTGTGGGTAAGCTGGATTTTAGACGTTTCCGATTTCCTAATTCTACTCTCTGAATCTTGAGACTTGAAAGTTGAACCTCTGTCTCGCTAGAGTAGAGTCTCTACTGACCAAAACTTCCACACGCATTCTGTTGTGAAATACTCTCGGTCTCTCTCTTCTCTCCCGCGTGTGTGTTTTAAAATTCAACTGTGTAGCTATCCCTGGTTGTTGTTGTTGTTTCTTGTATGTGAATATGTGTCGACTGTCGAGTGTCGACTGTCGATAAGAAGGGAGCCCACAGCCTACCCCACGCCCCACATCCTGAGTTGACATCCTCCCGCCTAACAGTTCCCTTGGCCCTACTAGCCCCTGGAGCTTGGGCCAAGGGGCCTGGACCCGGGGTCTCCATTACACTACTACTAGTAAATAGGAGCACAGAGAGAGAGAGCAGACTTCTGTTCTCAGGGACCCTCTTTCTACACTGTCTCTGACGCTGTTATCTGTGGCCTGTGAGACTTTGGGCCGTGGACCGCGAGATGTCCGATGTGGTCTGTGACTCTGCGGGTCCGCTGTCCGTGTCTCACAATCTTTCACAAGTAGTCTGATCAGTGATCACAGTGATCAGGAACTTAAGTGGTCACTAGGTCTATATTATACAGACTCCAGTGACCAGTCACTCCACACAGTTGTTGGACCTATAGTAGTGTCTCAGTCTCAGAGCTGTTTTTATGTCTGACACAACTCTGACAGTCCAGACTCCAGAGTCACGAGAGTTTATTGGCGGACCAATAATCCTGAATATTAATCTTACTTATGCACAAGCACAACTGTGAAGTCCAAGAAATATTATTGTTTTATTTTTTTTTATTTTTATATATATATATATATATATATATATATATATATATATATATCAATACGTATATGTACAGGTCCACGGACCATGGGCCACGGGCCCACGCCCCACGCCCACGGTCCTACACTTACAGTTACAGACCCACATTCACAAATCAGTGAAATCACAGCTACAGTACTATGTAAATAGAAAAAAGTCGTTGGTCTTTGTCTTTTTTAAAAACAAAACTATTTGTTATTTTTTAAATAAAAAAACAAATACATCGTCGGGCATATCCTTGGGTCAGTTGGATGCCTAAAATTCTAGATTTACTCATTTTACAGTACAATTTTTGGAGGAACACTGTTGCCGTGTTGCGGCATTGCGATCTGCATATATAAATAGTTTTAAAAAAAAGTGGATGTGCATTTTTTAAATACTTTGTTTTTTTAAAAACAAAATATTTAAAAATAGAAATAATATATATATATATATATTTTTTAAATACATAAAAAAATATTTTACTAAAAAAAATACTTTTGTTTCTCTTTGTATATATTATTTCATTTCTTTGTCCAGTTTGTATTTATATACAAAAATAAATACCAGTTTGTGTGTGTGGACTGTGGAATCTTTGTAGTTTGATGTGCCGCTAGCGCACGTGAACTTCGTGAATTGGAAGTCTAAATCCTAATTTTCAGTTGACCATATTTACAGTATGTAAGCTGAGAATTGAATTTACGATTGCTGCTAAAGAAACCCGACTTCTGCTCGTGACCCTAATCCAGCAGAGAGAGAGCCATGATGATAAATACATAATAGTATCTGGCTATGAAACTATAGAAGATCATCAGGAAAGCCTATGGAACCGATGTAAATTTATTCTTTTTTAAACATCAAGTGAAAAACATTACACCATTTGCCACACAGTGCTATAAAAGCGCTTTCAGTCCGATATCATGGATTCACAACAGTCACTACGACCAAGAGGAACAACATATCAAAATATGTTTATTGATTGCACTATGACTAAGTGTTTCTTAACTGCCACCGTTCTATTGGCACTCACTGGAGCGGTAATCGGTCAGCCAACGAGCGAAATGGCCTCTGATGTTCCGATCGAGACAGCCTCAGACGTACCGAGCGAAGCAGCCTCAGACATCCCGATCGAAACAGCTTCTGATGTCGCGGACGAGGTAGCCTCAGACAGCCCAGACGACTCAGCCTCAGAGGCCTTGAGCGAGACATCCTCAGATGGAACGTGTATCGGATTCGATGTGTGTCCAACGGAGTTTCCACAGCCGTTCTACCCAGGTGAATACCCCAACACCTACGTACTGGATTCAAACGTGACTTTCCCCGATACGTTTGAATGGGGTGTAGGAACTGCCGCGTACCAGATCGAAGGTGCGTACAATCAAGATGGCCGTGGAGCTTCCATTTGGGACACCTACACGGGAGCTAATACCGTAGGCATGCCTGGATCGGTGTGTAAGGAAGCACCTTGTGCCGTTAATAGTGCCCAGGGAATCAAGGGAGCGACTGGTAACGTCGCCAACGACCACTACAACAAGTATTTAGATGATGTGGCCACTATGAAAGCATTGGGTGTGCCTGAATACCGTTTCAGTATTGCCTGGCCGCGCGTGATTCCCACTGGAGTTTTGGGAGATGACCGTGAAGGTTTGAATAAAGAAGGGCTGCAGTTCTATCACAATCTCATCGACGCGTTGATCGAGGCAAATATCAAGCCAGTTATCACTCTGTTTCACTGGGATCTTCCTCAGGGTTTGCTGGATGCCAATTACTACGAAGATATTCCCATCTGTGACCCTGCGTACAAGCAAGGATGGTACGAATGTGACCTCAAGGAGGACGGCACGCCAGGTGGCAGAGCCATGAACGAGACATTCATTGTCAAGCAATTCGCCGACTACGCTCAACTGATTTTCGAAGAATTCAGCGATAAGGTGAAGACTTTCGCTACATTCAACGAGGCCTGGACCTTCACTTGGCTTGCAAGTGGTAAGGGTAAAGCGCCTGCTGTGCGTCCCTACCAGGATTCTGAGGTGTGGCCGTACATTGCCGGTTACAACGTTATCCGCTCTCACTTGGCAGCTGTAAAAGTATTCCGACAAATGCAGCAAGACGATCCCAGTATGGCCGATTCTAGAATCGGTATCACCAATAATTGCGACTGGCGTGAACCGATGACCGACTCACCACAGGATATTGCCGCGAGCGAGCGCACTTTGGAGGCATGGATTGGTTGGTACACCGACCCCATCTATGGCGCGAACGGTGACTACCCCGAGTCCATGAAGAAGATGGTTGGTGACCGTTTGCCAGCCTTTACGGACGAGGAGAAATCTGAGTTGATGGCCAACAAACCAGACTATTTCGGTCTCAACCACTACGGAACATCCTTTGTACGCGATTGCCCTGACTACGTTTGCGACCCACAAGAGACAAATGGTGTGTGGAACACTGTGGATGTTCCCGACTTTGTTAATGCTGACGGTGCAAACTCTGTCCAAATCCTGAACGACAATCTAGCCGCCGGACAGTCTGCTTGGTTGTTTGGTGCTGCATGGGGATTCCGCAAACTACTGAATTGGGTGAGCAACCGATATGGCACTGAATATCCCATCTACGTGACTGAGAACGGTTGGTCAGTACAGGCCGACACCGAACAGCAGGGCAAGTACGACACTGGACGTGTTCTGTTCTACTACAGCTATCTTAACCAGATGAGCAAGGCTATCAGTGAGGACGGCGTGAACGTCGCTGGATACTACGCGTGGAGTCTTATGGACAATTTCGAATGGGAGCGTGGTTACCATGAGCGATTCGGGGTGATGTATGATGAATTCAACTTCTGCCACGTGAAGGACATTAATAACCCTAACTGTGACCCCAACTCGCCTACTCCCGATACACCCGTCTATGATGCTGCCACCGGCGATTCTTCAGCACTTTGTGGCAACACTTGTCTGTTCTCTGAACAGCCCGATCCCTCAACATCCATCAACCAGACCCGCCATCCCAAAAACTCGCTTCTATGGTTGACTGAGGTGTGGAATTCTCAGACAGTTGTGGACCCTGGAACTTACCTATGGGCAACCAAGGCTTCTGACATCTGCTATGGACCTGATGGCACCACCTACAACGGCAACTCGTGGATGTACGTGTCCGACTGTAACTTCAACCCAATCGAGGAGCGTCTCTAAATAAGCGCTCAAGAAGTGGCCACCGCCATTCGAAAGCAAAACAGAGCATGGCCGGCCTCCTTCCACAACAAATGTGAGTATCGATCATTCGTTTTTTTTTGGGTTAATTTCATAGCTACCTAAATAGAAAATTTTCAAAATAAATAACCATTTTATAAATTTCGATGCGAATGTCACAGCTTTCTTGTTTTGATACATCATCGCTCTCACTGATATATTGACTGATCCTAAAGGCAAATTCAAAATAACTTGTGGGTAGTAACTACAAAATATCTAATACACACATGGGAGCATAGCTATTTAAGTTAATACAAGTTAATACCAGACATATGCATGATCTGCTGGTACTTCCAAGGTCACAATCTTTAGCCCAATTCAGCAGGGCAAATTTACATATATGGGTCTGATACTGGGCCAATTTCCAAAGAGCGGCCACTGCACTTGCAGTTACAGCACATGCAGCTACAGAATCAAGAAAAACCTGTGCATCTGTGCCTGATATCCGACGGGTATGTCGTTTACAATAATTCCCCATTGTCGACGGTGCAGTGATGTGTATTGCTTCTACGCCGTAAGTACACGCACATGAGTACGTCCCCCATATCCCCCTTCAACCATTGCCGAGTTGCAATGCTGTGCGATGACTATAGACCATTTGAATGCAAATGTGTGCTTGCCATGTCACCCTGACTATTCCTTCCGTCAATTATGCAGTGGTATATGGCATCTCTAAGCCGTATGGATGCACGGGTGTGTTAGGGGTTTAGGGTCTAGAGGTTCAGATATATATGCATGTATGTGCTTGTGGCTGGCGATCCAACGCTCTCACCTTGCCGTTGTGTCGAATCACAAACCTAAACCTTAGAACACAATAGCGCACGAGTTGGCCCACGTGGCTATGCCTTTGCTCTCAACATTTGGCGATGCTGTAGAAATCTGTGGCAAACGTCCACCGCGCACTCAGTAAGAACGCCACGGGATGTAATGGTCGAGCATACATCTATACCATTTACACACCACTTCACTCAGAGTGGGAAGCGCATCGTTAGCACAGATATGTAGTGTGTTCTAGGTGCTTGTTCAGCCACCATGCCATTCTCACACCCATCTGAGGTCACAGGTCTGTATTAAGTACTAGGTGCTAGGTTAGACACTGCCATTCACCACATCCATCTGAGATCACAGGTATGGGTGCTCTGTTCATTCACTGATGAAGACTCGCGTGTTGAGTCGGAGGTGCGTATTGTGGTTGATACGGTCTTGCAGCTGTGATCGATACCTCTGCATATCTCCGTTTATGTCGCATATCTGCGTGGATGTCTCATATAAGCATGGATGTCTCATATATCTATGGATGTCGCATATCTGCTTGATTACTACATATTTGTGTGCTTGTCCTAGGTAAATCGCGTGCGCATCCCACGGTTAACAAAAATCGCTCTACTTTCCACACACGTGCCTGTCATACCGTTTCCTCTGAAATCGTTTCGTGTTGTTCTGAACTCTTCCCTTTGGTATTAATTATTGCATGGCTGAACTATAAGCCTTGCAACTAGTGGATGTGGTGGTGAATTCTCGCAACAAAACACAACACAATACAACTGATGTGGCTGTGTTTAGAATCCTTATTCGTATTGGACCTATATAGTCTACCTATGGTTCAAAGGCGTACATCTATATTGTTTACCCATGGTGCAAAAGCTTGGACCTATATTGTCTACCCATGGTCCAAAGGTTGTGACTGATATAGTCTATCCATGGTCCAAAGGCTTGGACCTATATTGTCTACCCATGGTCCAAAGGCTTGAACCTACATAGTCTACCCATGGTCCAAAGGCATGGTCCTATATAGTCTACCAATGGTCCAAAGGCTTGGACTTATATAGTCTACCCATGGTATAAAGGCTTGGACCTATATAGTCTACCCATAATGCAAAGGCTTGGACCTATATAGTCTACCTATGGTACAAAGGCTTGGACCTATATAGTCTACCCATAGTCCAAAGGTTTGGACCTATATTGTCTACCCATGGTCCAAAGGCTTGGACCTATATTGTCTACCCATGATCCAAAGGCTTGGACCTATATTGTCTACTCATGGTCCAAAGGCTTGGACCTATATTGTCTACTCATGGTCCAAAGGCTTGGACCTATATAGTCTACCCATGGTCCAAAGGCTTGGACCTATATAGTCTACCCATGATCCAAAGGCTTGGACCTATATAGTCTACCCATGGTTCAAACTTGGACCTATATAGTCTACCCATGGTTCAAAGGCTTGGACCTATATAGTCTACCCATGGTCCAATGGCTAGGTCCTATATAGTCTACCCATGATCCAAAGGCTTGGACCTATATTGTCTACCTATAGTCCAAAGGATGGACATATATAGTCTACCCATGATCTAAAGGCTTGGACCTATATTGTTTACCCATGGTCCAAAGGCTTGGACCTATATTGTCTACTCATGGTCCAAAGGCTTGGACCTATATAGTCTACTCATGGTCCAAAGGCTTGGACTTATATAGTCTACCCATGATCCAAAGGCTTGGGCCTATATAGTCTCCCCATGGTTCAAAGGCTTGGTACCATATTGTCTACCCAAGGTGCATAGGCTGGACCTATATTGTCTACCCATGGTTCAAAGGCTTGGACTTATATAGTCTACCCATGGTATAAAGGCTTGGACCTATATAGTCTACCCATGGTTCAAAGGCTTGTTACTATATTGTCCACCCATGGTGCATAGGCTTGGACCTATATTGTCTACCCATGATCCAAAGGTTGGGACTTATATAGTATACCCATGGTCTAAAGGCTTGGATCTAATAGTCTACCCACGGTCCAAAGGCTTGGACCTATATAGTCTACCTATGGTCGAAAGGATTGGACATATATAGTCTACTCATGGTCCAAAGGCATTGACCTATATAGTCTACCCATGGTCCAAAAGCTTGGACTTATACCGTCTACCCATGGTCCAAAGTCTTGGACCTATATTGTCTACCCATGGTCCAAATGTTGGGGCTTATATAGTCTATCCATGGTCCAAAGGCTTAGACCTATATAGTCTACCCATGGTCCAAAGGATTGGACATATATAGTATACCCATGGTCCAAAGGCTTGGATCTATATAATCTACCTATGGTCCAAAGGATTGGACATATATAGTCTACTCATGATCCAAAGGCATGGACCTATATAGTCTACCCACGGTCCAAAGGCTTGGACCTATATAGTCTACCCATGGTCCAAAGGCTTGGACCTATTATATTGTCTACCCATGGTCCAAAGGCTTGGACTTATATAGTCTACCCATGGTCCAAAGTCTTGGACCTATATTGTCTACCCATGGTCCAAATGTTGGGGCTTATATAGTCTATCCATGGTCCAAAGGCTTAGACCTATATAGTCTACCCATGGTCCAAAGGATTGGACATATATAGTATACCCATGGTCCAAAGGCTTGGATCTATATAATCTACCTATGGTCCAAAGGATTGGACATATATAGTCTACTCATGATCCAAAGGCATGGACCTATATAGTCTACCCATAGTCCAAAGGTTTGGACCTATATTGTCTACCCATGGTCCAAAGGCTTGGACCTATTATATTGTCTACCCATGGTCCAAAGGCTTGGAACAATATTGTCTACTCATGGTCCAAAGGCTTGGACTTATATAGTCTACCCATGATCCAAAGGCTTGGGCCTATATAGTCTCCCCATGGTTCAAAGGCTTGGACATATATAGTATACCCATGGTCCAAAGGCTTGGATCTATATAATCTACCTATGGTCCAAAGGATTGGACATATATAGTCTACTCATGATCCAAAGGCATGGACCTATATAGTCTACCCATAGTCCAAAGGTTTGGACCTATATTGTCTACCCATGGTCCAAAGGCTTGGACCTATTATATTGTCTACCCATGGTCCAAAGGCTTGGAACAATATTGTCTACTCATGGTCCAAAGGCTTGGACTTGTATAGTCTACCCATGATCCAAAGGCATGGACCTATATAGTCTACCCACGGTCCAAAGGCTTGGACCTATATAGTCTACCCATGGTCCAAAGGCTTGGACCTATTATATTGTCTACCCATGGTCCAAAGGCTTGGAACAATATTGTCTACTCATGGTCCAAAGGCTTGGACTTATATAGTCTACCCATGGTCCAAAGTCTTGGACCTATATTGTCTACCCATGGTCCAAATGTTGGGGCTTATATAGTCTATCCATGGTCCAAAGGCTTAGACCTATATAGTCTACCCATGGTCCAAAGGATTGGACATATATAGTATACCCATGGTCCAAAGGCTTGGATCTATATAATCTACCTATGGTCCAAAGGATTGGACATATATAGTCTACTCATGATCCAAAGGCATGGACCTATATAGTCTACCCATAGTCCAAAGGTTTGGACCTATATTGTCTACCCATGGTCCAAAGGCTTGGACCTATTATATTGTCTACCCATGGTCCAAAGGCTTGGAACAATATTGTCTACTCATGGTCCAAAGGCTTGGACTTATATAGTCTACCCATGATCCAAAGGCTTGGGCCTATATAGTCTACCCATGGTTCAAAGGCTTGTTACCATATTGTCTACCCATGGTGCATAGGCTGGACCTATATTGTCTACCCATGGTTCAAAGGTTTGGACTTATATAGTCTACCCATGGTCTAAAGGCTTGGACCTATATAGTCTACCCATGGTTCAAAGGCTTGTTACTATATTGTCCACCCATGGTGCATAGGCTTGGACCTATATTGTCTACCCATGATCCAAAGGTTGGGACTTATATAGTATACCCATGGTCTAAAGGCTTGGATCTAATAGTCTACCCACGGTCCAAAGGCTTGGACCTATATAGTCTACCCATGGTCCAAAGGTTGGGACTTATATAGTCTACCCATGGTCTAAAGGCATGGACCTATATAGTCTACCCATGGTTCAAAGGCTTGTTACTATATTGTCCACCCATGGTGCATAGGCTTGGACCTATATTGTCTACCCATGATCCAAAGGTTGGGACTTATATAGTATACCCATGGTCTAAAGGCTTGGATCTAATAGTCTACCCACGGTCCAAAGGCTTGGACCTATATAGTCTACCCATGGTTCAAAGGCTTGCTACTATATTGTCTACCCATGGTGCATAGGCTTGGACCTATATTGTCTACCCAAGGTCCAAAGGTTTTGACCAATATAGTCTACCCATGGATCAAAGCCTTGGACTTATATAGTCTACCCATGGTCCAAAGGATTGGACATATATAGTGTACCCATGGTCCGAAGGCTTGGATCTATATAGTCTACCTATGGTCCAAAGGATTAGACATATATAGTCTACTCATGGTCCAAAGGCATGGACCTATATAGTCTACCCATGGTCCAAAAGCTTGGACTTATACCGTCTACCCATGGTCCAAAGTCTTGGACCTATATTGTCTACCCATGGTCCAAATGTTGGGGCTTATATAGTCTATCCATGGTCCACAGGCTTAGACCTATATAGTCTACCCATGGTCCAAAGGATTGGACATATATAGTATACCCATGGTCCAAAGGCTTGGATCTATATAATCTACCTATGGTCCAAAGGATTGGGCATATATAGTCTACTCATGATCCAAAGGCATGGACCTATATAGTCTACCCATGGTCCAAAAGCTTGGACTTATACCGTCTACCCATGGTCCAAAGTCTTGGACCTATATTTTCTACCCATGGTCCAAAGGTTGGGGCTTATATAGTCTATCCATGGTCCAAAGGCTTAGACCTATATAGTCTACCCATGGTCCAAATGCTTGGACCTATATAGTCTACCCATGGTCCAAAGGATTGGACATATATAGTCTACCCATGTTCCAAAGGTTTGGACCTATATTGTCTACCCATGGTCGCCTGATAGCTATACAAAGTCCTCCATAAAGCTGACCAGGGTGATCTGATACTCCGAGTCGAGATACGCACGCACATGGCCGTACACGTGGGTCCAGAACAGGAGCCGTAGTTGTTTGGACCCTTTCAGCTCCACCTCAGCCGACCGACTGTCTTCGCGCCGTACGTGTACAAGCTCATTTGCATGAGTGCCTGTGAGTTCATTTCCCCGGCGATTAATTGCGTGTCCCATACTCTGTGGGATTACTTCACGTTCTCCAACGCCCTTGTTATCGTTGCCATGGTAACCAATGCGATGTACATCTCCATCTCTCCGTCTATCCACCCGCAAGTCTTCAATACCTATCGAAGCACGCGCCCTTCGCGCGCGCTGCCACTTATCCACACCCCGTCCACGTACCTCTACACCACCGTGCTCGTTACCATGGAAACCATCGAGATCTACACCTCTCCTCCTGTTCACCCGCGCACCCTCCATACCCACTAACGCACGCTGCAATTGCGCGCGAGTCATCGACAGCAACCTTTCCCCTCGATCCATAGCGCGATTGCGGGCCTCCACATCTATCACCTGCCCATCTCGCTCTACCAGACGTCTCTGCTGCGCACTTGTACTTAAATGCCCAGCCCTCTCCTGGCTTCGTGTCCAGGGTATATGGCTGTCGTTGTGGTGTGTGGGTCCGTCAATAGGCGGCGTGTTGTTTGTGTGTGGGTGTCTGGAGTGGTACAGTGAGTTGTAGTTGGACACTCCTTCGGTGTAGGGGACGATATCGTCGGTGGTGCCGTGGACCAAGAGCGCGGGAATACTCAGGATACCTCTGAGTGGGCAAGGACAAATGAAGTCAAACAAACGAAGAAAATACAGTACGTCTGATAAACCTTAAACTCTAGAAATGTGGCTATGGATATTTTGATATGCATATGCACGAGTGTTTTATGACTCGTCTTTGTCTGAATAACTGCAGTGAGTGGTTGGACAACACCGGTTTGGACAACACCATTCAGGTTATTGGATAAGGCAAATAAGTATGTAGCTGCGTAGGACAAGAATTATACTATAACTTCGAACCTACTACTATTTAGAACAATCTATGTTATGATGGTAGATACAGTTCTAATACACACACACATGTATATACGTATATCTCACAAGCGCAAACATACTTGGCCAAATGACTGGCGATCTCCAGTTCATCCAGTGAGAAAGGCGACACGGCCTGCATCCACCAAACCAACTGATTTTCCATGAAGCGCGGCAGATATGCAATCTTGTTATTAATCCACGCAGGGATAGCCTATAGACAAACGTAGGAGTCGAGTAGCATTATATTATATGTATATATATATTGTATGTGAGTGATATTTTATGTATAGTACAGTCTATAATACCACGGACATCAACTACGATAGTTATACAATCCTGTTGATAATCCAAGCAGTGATAGCCTATAGACGTCTCGAGTGAGGTATGAATTCGCTTATATATATATAAATATGAATATGTGTATGTATAGTATTACCCACTACTACGGATACCACGGTTTGACAAAGTGTGCGGTCGTGTTGTTGATTTACGCAGGAAAGTCTATCCATTTATCATAAACACATGGCACCAGCCTGAAGGTCATTCGACATATAATCAGTGACGTATGTGAAGGGCGGTTCCTCTATGTAAAAGCCTAGATATGCACATCTGTGTATTGTACAGCGTACCAATAAACATCCAACAGCTGCGCAACGTATATGAACGTCGAGATAGGTATGTATAGGTATACTTTAACCTACTACTACGGAGGCCACAGTTTGACAACGTGCGCAGTCGTGCTGTTGGTTCCATTAGCATTCACATAGCATTTCTATTAGCATTTACATAGCATTTCTATTGGCATAGCCTATCGACAAATATAACAATAGATACAAAGCATTCGATAGTTACTGCTGGGTTGCTACAGCCCACCAACACGATACAACAGCTTCTAGACGTACGCGTTCTGGTCGTTGATATGTTTAGGATAGCCTAACCACGTGTCCATAATCATCTGTGTATTAGAGGCGGCGCCTGCATATAATTGCCAATAATTTGCACGTACAAATCACCCACAAGCGCAGACCCACCACACATTTGCACCCGATGCCTTATATCAAGCCAGCAGAAGCAAAGGCATATTAATATATACTCATCATTCTCAGGTTCACCCACACAATGAACGGCATATGGATATTTACCATGTCGCTCACACACACACACACCAGTCGTGCCGAGCTGAAACCTGATTCATCTACGACAACGGAAACTCGATCGTCTCTAGCAGCCGCGAGCAGAACCACCACTCCGCCCATGCTCTCTCCCCACAGGCCCACACGCCCCGAGGCACACCGTTTAGGCCCAACATCTGTGAATGTACACATGGTACAGTATGTTAACAAACACATTCAAACATATATGTATAAATATATTTATATAGATTTTAAGTATTTAAGAATATGTTGATGTAAATTCCCACACATATATATGAATATATATACAAACAGACTTGAAATATTTGGAATTCAATGTCTGTACATTAACACATATATATATATGAATATATATATACATATACATATATATATATATATATATATATATATATATATATATATATATATATATATATATATATATATATATATATATATATATATATATATATATATATATATATATATATATATATATATATATATATATATATATATATATACATATATATATATAATATACATATAGACTCGAAATACTTGGAATATAGTGCATGTCCTGCGTACGGCGGTGGCAGGACACCTTCAACGTATGAGTGGCGTCTACGAGTAGGCGTACATCTCAGTCGTAACACCACAACACCACCCGTGATCTCTACCCACAGGCAAGTAGAGCCCAAAGCCACCCGAAGCGTTAATACGTGTTTGTTGGTATTGAACAATGTACCCTTAGCTAATTCAATGGACAGCAACAAGAACCAAGCCCAGCCCACTGTACTCAGCCACACAACCAGAAACAGAGAAACAACACCATGTACAAAACAAGCACTCAGTTCGGAATACGTAGACATGCCCATCAGCATCCAATGAGATTTCTCCAATACCATTCTGATCGTCCAGGAGCCAATCAATAGCCGCGCTGACGTCGTAATTCTCGTAGTAGCCCAATGAAACCGGCGGGAACCACTCACTGACGCCGGATACGATGGTTGTGTTTGAGTATGTGTACACACAACAAGAATATTGTACAGCACATATGAGGGCTTAGAGTTGGGACAAGTATGTGAACACATAAATAGTTATGAGATAATAAACAGAAGATCGTTCCCCTCCACGTGAGAGTGCTACCATCCAATGTAAAGGTTACATATATATATATATATATATATATATATATAATATTGATAGATTGATAGATAGATAGATAGATATATATATATATATATATATATATATATATATATATATATATATATACATTATACATATACATATATATATACATATATATATATATATATGCATCCCAACTTTCGTCTGAGTCGTAAAAGCATTGAGATCCCCATCCGTCAATAACACTGTAATACCATCTGCTAAAAGTGACGAAGATACAAAGAGTAAAAATGCAGTTATAAATACTGCTTAAGCAATATATATATATATGTGTGTGTGTAAACAAAATGTATATAAATAAAAAAATATACACAATTATATATATATTACATATGCATGCATGCATAAAAATATATACATATATACAACACACATTCATAAATACATGCATACATACATACATACACTAATACACACACACATACATACATAAACACATACCTACGTACATACATACATACATACATACAGACAGACGTAGATACAGTCACATATAGATACATATATACATATATACATACACACACACATATATATATATACATACATACATACATACACACATACCTTTTGCCATGGTTGCGCTGGTCGAAAGTGAGCACGTTGAAACCCGCAGACACCAAAGGATGCACCGCCTTCCCTATGATTGATATCTCGTTCTCTTTCCACCTGGCTTGATTGGACCCATGACCATGAACGACAACGATACAATGACCGTTGTTAGTGGTGTTGAATTTGATCCGTGCTGTAAGAATAAATATGATTGGCTGGTATAAATAGAAATATACCATTGAAACTACTCCGTGTGTCCTATAGCCACATCGAAACCTTTCTATCTATCCGGAAGTACGACAGACGGTGGTGCGCTCCATACCTTCTGAATGACATCTGAAAATCTATAACGAAAAATACCGGTATCAATACCATACAAATACAAAAAACTAATACAAAAAAAAAAAAAAAGAACAAACAACCCAACCCACACACACACACATATATATATATATATATATATATATATGTGTGTGTGTATATATATATACAGACACACAAAAAACACAGACATATATATATATATATATATATATATATATATATATATATATATATATATATACATATACAGACACAAAAAAAACAGAGACATATATATATATATATATATATATATATATATATATATATATATATATATACATGTTATATATATATATATATATATATATATGTATATGGACATATATATATATAATCATATATATATATATATATATATATATATATATATATATATATATATATATATATATATATATATATATCCATATATATCCATATATATTTCTATATATCTTTTTATATATATATATATATATAGATAGATAGATAGATAGATAGAGGACAAAAACACATGCATACAATACCATTTGAATACTATATCGTTGCAACTGAGGTAGCGCTGCTAGCAGGATTTGAATTCATGCCTATTTGATATAGAAGCGATATCCTATCCGTGATTCACAGGCTATTTGATACAAATGTATTTATATTATATATTGCGTACCGTCTGGATGTACCACAGGCGGATTTGCAGTGGCATTTAGGTATTTCCGTACGGAAATACAACACACACCTATTTGACAAGGAACGACATGTTTCATATCATTTATACGTAGTTCTGCTGTCTCAATATATACTATTATTTTATCTCGGACTTACCATCCGGATGAACCACAGGTGGTGCCGCAGTAGCATTGTAGAAACGTGCCTGTAGAGTCAAAGAGTCACCAGTACGCACATCAATCGGGTGCAGCATAAAGTCGTTATAGGCTATTTGCGGGATACCACAGCAGTCCTCGGGCGTGGTTGTGTAACTGTACAGGTATGGGCAAGTCTCAGCCATATTTGTACATACATTAAGAGTGTATAAAAATTCATATAACGTAATTTCACTTATCCCCATGCGAAGTTCATGTATGTATTTATATACGTGTTCCAGTGAAAGGTAAGTACACGCGAGGACTGCATAACAGGAGTGCTGAAGAACTGTTCTATGAATATACAGGTACACACAAGGGATGGCTAAGAACATGCAGTCATACAGGTGTACACTTCAATAGCGACAGGGAGGGGTTGTATCTGCATATCATAGCAAAAAAATGAAGGAAAATATAAATATAAATAATGAGAACGACGGATATCGAAAACACATATATACATATTATATATATATATATATAATGGCGGATATATATACAGGTACACACAAAGAGCAGTCGTCACACATTGCATGGGGAGCAGTGGTTCACATGTACACCGCATTGGCATCATTCAGAGTTGACTTACAGATCCATGGGTATCAAAACAGCTGTTCTTGGATGTTTATACATAACACTGGTAGTACTAATTAGAGCAAATACATGATTGTGTTCATAGGCATGATAAGCAACTCCTAAGCAGTGCTACTCCCAGCCAGATATACCATATCACACAATATCACCCAGCCAGATCTACTTACTGAGATCGTCTGAAGGCGTACATAAGTCCTATCGCGGCAATGGGAGGGACGGCCACAGTAACAAATAGTAACCCCATGCCCACAATGACTGCAATCCCAAAGAAAGCCTTATAACGTGATCTGTGCGTGTTGTGTCTCAAGTTAAGCATACCGGCCTCGGATTCGTCGGGTGTGCCCATGTCATCTGTGTTCAATTGCCAGATAGAACATACACGCAGAGCGAGGTGACTGATGTGTCCTTCAAAATCATTCATAAACGCTGGAGGATAGTAAAGCTGAAGTTGCAATGACTCACGGATAGCTTGATAGTACTTTACACCTAGTTGCACTGTGGCCATTGACAAATGGCAGACTTCGAAGAAGGCAGCCACCAGTGCGGCTGTACCAAGACATACTGCCGCTCATTATGAAGGAAGTGCTCCAGATGGGAGATGCGATACACAGTCCAAAAATATAAACGAACAACATATCGACATTGAGATAGATAATTTCATTCAGATCGATCACTATGCTCACATACACAAACATACAAACACACACACACAAATACACACACACACATATATATATATATATATATAATATATATACATCTATATATATATATATATATATATATATATATATATATATATATATATGTGTGTGTGTGTGTGTGTGTGTATGCATGTATGTATAAACATGGGTAAATATATGTACAACATGTGTACACACATATATATATATGTATATATATATATATATATTTATAAATATATACACAGATATATATGTAATACACACACATATATATACATGCATATATATATATATATATAAATATATATTTATAAATATATACACAGATATATGATATGCAATAATACACACATATATATATATATATATATATATATATATATATATATATATATATATATATATATATATAAATATATATTTATAAATATATACACAGATATATATGTAATACACACACACATATATACATATATATATATATATATATATATACACACACACACTATATATATATGTATATATATATATATATAATCTGCGTATGCACTATGCACTATGTAAGCACACATCCCTATACCTTGGCCAGAATGCTCATCTAGACTTGAAACATCGGAGAGCAGGGCCTCTGCATCATTCTCATTAACTGTCGGTGGATGTGTGTACCCCTCCCATCTTATAGGTGATCTAGCTCTATTACTTGCTCTCGCACGAGGACTTGAATTTGCACAGTCGTGAGCATTGCCCACTTCACGAGAATATATATACCTGTGAGAATGTGTATCGTTTGGTATTGTCTCCGCTGTTGAGTCAGAGTTGGAGTTCAGTTGCCGTCGCGTGAGATGCGGCGACCGTGCGACTATAGCTGAGTACTCATGAGTGTTTTCCATAATAAATAAATTGTATGTTTCGTTGTCAAATGGTTTGAACGTATGTAGGATCAATCTACTTGAGTGTATGCAACTTCTTATAGTTGCGATTTTTGACTCCTCTTGTATTTTCTGGTCTAAACGGTTTTTATATTTGATGATAGATTTGGAGATTGGAATGATATTTATTATTATGCATAGCTAAAACTATCTAAGAAGCAAAATGGACTCCCTCCCAAATCATGGAGGCATACTAATAGGTTGCCGGACACTTCGATAGATTCCGAACAATGCCATGTCTTCAACCACATAGTCGTCTGAAATCAGTGAAATTTTAAAGAAGGCTATGCTTCAACATTTTCCTAATAAAACATATTTAGATGAAGTCTTGAAGATATATATATATATATATATATATATATATATATATATTTATATATATATATTCATGTACATATTTACATACTGTATTTAAAAAAGTATTTTGGTTTGTTTAAAAAAAAAAATACATATGTACACATACATGCAGGATTTAGTTTTTAAATTTTGCGGCAAAAAGATGAATAGATAATTTTGTAATCTTAGATCGGTTCACAACACAAGTAACGGTGAACTTAGTTTTATTTCCTCGATTGTTGAATAAACGTCTACCTTAGCAGAATGAACTTCTCGAATGAACTAAACCACGTATTTATACTATCTCCGAAAGATTTCCTTGAGGATCCTGCTGCCAATCAAATCGTGCATCTACTTAATTTCGAGTCTACACGTCCATTCAACATATATCGTCATCTGCCAACCTCCAGCTCATATAACCCCGCACTTCGGTTCGCATATACCAATCATACACCAACCTCTTCTTTCGAGCCTACGCGGCCGTTCGCCAACAAACCGCACAATACAACTTCGAACTTTTCAAACTTATTGGTTTTCACACTTATAAGTGAACGCCCACAATTAGAAGCTCTCGCACTCTTATTAACGCCCAGGAACATTACCGAACCGTTCGGTACTTACAAAACCAACATTGTTTTAAATCGGAGGTAAACTTGGTTGACATTACACTTAGAAATTCTCGCACTCTTATTAACGCCCAGGAACATTAACGAACAGTTCGGTACTTACAACACCAACATTGTTTTAAATTGCTGGTAAACATGGTTGACACTACAATATTGTACAGAAACCTCACGAAGACCAGGTATGAGTCTAAATATACATAGCCTCCTAAAAACAGAACATTTTAGGAGGCTATGTTATGTTTCAGAGGGCTATGTAAATGACATAAATATATGTGGTACCTGGAGGGCATTCAAATTTAAAATTCTAAAGGAGAGAATGGGAAAGGAGGTGGCCGCAGGCCGACCGATCTCTATTGGGGTCAAATTAACATGTTTTGACACTTATACAATATAAACACTAGACCATAAAATAAATCTGTATCTTATCATGTTTATATGCATATAGCCCTCCGTGTTCTCACTGCCGCCTTCATAGCTATAACTATTCAAATATCGGTCACAATTCACAAATTTTGCATGTATACGAGCGAGGCATCTACTAATATTCGTAAATAAAAATATAGAGCGCTCTGCAACCTACACCAAACATAATCAATGCCAAACGAAAATAAAGATTTACTAGCGTTCCACAAACATTTCTTTTTTTTGTGGGTTTAGCCTTTTTTTAACATCAGCAAATTACAATCCAATTGTATATATATATATATATATATATATACGCGGCACTACACGGCGCAGACCCGATCTGTACCACAGAGGTGGGTACTCTACTTAGTAGGTCAGCAAGCGAATGTATAGAACATTCGATAGTAACAGTGTTTTGTCAACACCGGCCAATTGACTCAGCGCATAACTTCCATTGTCGACTCACTTGGCCAAAGCTTCAAACGCGAATTTACTGACCACTTCTTACCATCAATCTTTCCTGAACCACTACAGCGACTATAAGAGCCATACCATATGTTCATACATTATAACATGCATACTTGTCATTTTTGAAATAAATAATATTATCCCTAAATAGTTTTTCATAGGAGACTGTGTTTTTTTTTGTTTACTTCTTTTCAGAATTTATTTATAAGAGGTCATGCCTAGTCTCAGCGGCTCAGCCTTCCACTCTCCCAGTCACCGACACCGCTACATGTAAATATGTAGACTCGTAAGCAAGTACGTATGCATGCACGCAGGTATGCACACACACACAAACCCACCCGTGAAATCTCACACACCCACATCTCAGTGATTGGCACGGATAGCCAAAAAAAAAAAAAAAGCGATCCGATTCCCAAAAAATGGCCAGAATTCCACTACCGGCGGCTGTCAGCGACAAATCACAAAACTCCTAAAAATCCTATTTTTCAATTCAATCCTCAACCTTTTGGAAAAGACCCCCAAGGCCAATTCGCCGAAAATGAAAATTCTTGTCCCCAGACCCCACAACAAGGGTAGAACACGGAAACAAAAATGATAAACAAAGTCATGTCTATGCATGTGCACTTGTAAATATTATTAACGTAGTTTATGTGTTGAGAGCAGTGGTTGGGATATATCATCACAGCAGCACCTAAACTGCACGGTTTCTTCCGCAATCATGTTGCAATACTAAGTGCTTAATTATTTCCTCAACTGCATCTTTTGGTCATTCCATTCCCTCCAACCATCCACCCTATCCACCAAGTAAAATGCAATCGCCATCATGGCCCTGTCTCTGAACAGAATACCGTGGTTGACGGTTAAAAACATACGCTTATCTAGAGTATTACCACTTGCTACTGTATTGAAGACTCAATTAGTGCGTGGCTTCTCTATAGCCAAGACACCGAGATCATTTCTACACGCTTACAATGGAGGTCAATTGTTACTTACTGCTGACCGCTTCGCCTTTCCACCCAGGTAGAAAATTAAACACATACATATATATATATATATATATATATATATATATATATATATATATATATATATATATATGTATATATATATATATATATATATATATATATATATATATATATATATATATATATATATATTATAATATTAATACATTATTAATATTATTATATGCATACATATATATATAATATATATATCATATATATATATATATATATATATATTATATATATATAATATGGCTATATATATTACATATATATATGACATATATATATATATGCATATATGTTATAACATTGCATATAATAATACACATATACATATATGCAATAGCCATATCCATATATGCAACCATAGCAATTACATTATTATTATTACATAATAATAATAACCATTATTGTTTATTAATATACATAATAATGCAATATGTGCCAATGTGATGTGCAATAATATTATATTATTATTATAATAATATGTATAATAATTATTATACATAATTATTAATATAACATATTATTATATTATTATAATAATATTATTATTATATATATGCATTACATACAATAATACATAATAATAAATGATGTAATGCACAATACGCATACGCATATGATATACATGCTATGCATGCATGTATGTATGCATATTGTATATATATAGCATATTATTGGATATTGTAATATGAACCAAACATGTGTACAACCAATAATATTATTATTATTATTAATAATATATTATTATGTACGCATCAATAATATACATATGCATACATATTACATATGTAATATATAATATATTATATATATAATAATATACATATTATATACATACATATATATTATGTTATTATTATTATAATATTATTAATATTATTATTATACATATTATAACAATAAAAAAAAAAATCCAAAATGTTCTTAATCATCATGCATATGTATGCATATGCATATGTACATATGTATATTATATATATATACATATATATTATAATTTCTATTATTTCTGTTTTCTGCATTCATTTCATATATATATATATAGACATATATACATACATATATGCAATGCATGCATGTGTATGTATTGTACTAACTTTAAATATATTAGTATGTATATATGTATGTTTGTTTTATATGTATATATATATATATATATATATATATTCATATATAAATATATATATATATATATATATATATATATATATATATATATATATATATATAGCGTATGTACTCGAGGAATGTGTCTAGTGAAAGATTATTTTATATTCTAGAGTATCTATATTCATGTTTATATGATGTATTTATATATATATATATATAGTGCCAGAGCACTCGAAAATATGGCTTGTAGCTGTTTGATTTATATTCTAGAGTATTCTATCTCAGTTGTCTTGGCGTATTCAGTGTTCCGCATACTTTAATACGCGCATATATTCCAATATCTTGTTGTTATTTGCGAAGCAATTATC